>RJWT010004830.1:0-32346 GCA_004365215.1 Cuniculus paca
ACTATCTCTGTGCTCTCATTACTTCTGCACAGTGAGCATGGTTGTGCCCACCTTGTAGAAGTAATGAGGGAATGAGGTCCTGTGAGGTACTTAGAGTAGCACCTAGTAAGTACTCAAGAAGTGTTGAGTGAGTTCTTTTTTTTTTTATCTTTTTGAGACAGGGTCTCACTATGCAGTTCAGGCTGGTCTTGACCTCACTTTGTAGCCCAGGCTGGTCTTGAACTTGCAGCAATCCTCCTGCCTCAGCCTCCCAAACTTTGAGATTACAAGCGTGTGCCACCACACCCAGCTGTTGAGTGACTATTGCTACTCACACTACTGTTAAGAACATTGTTATTGATTTTGAAGGAAGAACGTAGAGGGAAATAGGATTAAGGAACATCAGAGGAGCTCAGAATGAGGACAGAGAGAAAATCTGAGGCCTTCAATATCTGCTTTCTGCTATCATGTTGGGTTGAATCCACATCCACATGTCCACCCTAGATAATGGCAGGGAACCATGAACACAGTAGTTCATCAAAACCCCAGAGCAATATGTCAACAGCCAACTTTCTAACCGCTCTTTCCTGTGAACTGGTCGTTTTTTGCAACTTCTTAAAACTAAAAAATCCCCCATTTTCTTTGAGTATGAAGTACTAGATGTATTTTTGCCTCATTAGTGCTTATATAACTTCAGATTAACTCTACAACCAAAACTGCCTCTTACAAAGGCGTCCGCTCCTCCATAGCCGCTCATGTCCCAGTTCTAACACCCGCTTCCACTGGAGCCCAGCTTCAGCTCTCAGTGGACGCTGGGAAACTTGTTCGTCTTCCCTGACACAGCAGCTCCTTGTTCTAGAAGCCGCGTGGCTCGTGTGCCAGGACAATCTTGTTTTCTGTTTCACGAGGTCTGTTTTCAGGAAGACTGAGCCCTCACATTCTTATGTTCTATCCTGGGCTGGCCCCCTCTCCATTGCTCTGTTATTTGAAGGCTCCTATCACTCCACCATGCCACTCCCATTAACCCAATTGCAGGTGCTTTGCTTGGCTGCTGTCCCTCCCTGTGCTTAGGGTACATCCTCCTGCTACAGACACAACAGAGAACGAGAAAGGGAATGGTTCTTACTGTCCCACAGCTGGCATGTTAGCTGCCAAAGGCAGACAACAAATAAAAAGTAAAACGACATGGGTGGCGATAGGTTCTAAAGGAAAGTTAAGATAGCACCGAACATAACACCTGAATAAAAGGAAAGAATAAAATATGTAAAAATGTGAATTACGGTCCTAGGCACCAGTCCTGTCACCTGGAAAAATGACCTGGCTCCTAGCAGCTTCTGATAAGTAACGGTTAAGTATCCTGTGGCTTTAGAGCTGTGAGGATGAGAAATCTTCCCACAGAAGATCAGAAAAAGACATGGTGTGCGAACAAGGGTTCCAGCTCCGCCGCACAGCTCTGGACGTGGCTGGTGTCAGCAGGGAGGGCACACCCTGAGCCTGGCCGCAGGACGCAGCTCAGCTCTAGGCCAAGCTGATAAGGGGCAGAAGGTGTTGAGAGGAGCCCAAGATCGAAAAGCAACAAATCTCTGAGCCCAGCATTCTGACTTTTTGGGTGTCAGATACTGGAAAAGTTACACAGTCTCTGCAAATCACAGTCGAGGCGTACACACGCTGAGGTGCGCGGAGGGCAATCCTCCCTCCACCTGAGCGAGCCTGGGTTTCTTCTCCTCGGCTTCTCTGCGTGTGCTTAGCGAAGCAGCTTCACCTGTTCACAGGATGTGATGCACAGAATTAAACTGGCGTCTTTGCTAGGGTGGCGTCCACATGCGTCCCTGACAGTCTCCATTACCTGCAGTTTACGGGGACGGCAGAGAAGACTGGAAGGGACGAGGGCTGGGACCAACTACTTCTACGAAGCACCCCCAAATCTTTTACAGCATAAGACTTATCCAGATTTTTCCTAAAGAAAAACACCTTCCTGCTCCAAGAAGTCCATTTGAATGGGCAGCGCTTTATCATTTTGCCCAAGGTGGAGGAGTGCCCAGCAGCAACCAGAGGACAGTCCCGAGCCCTCTCATGAGACCTGACCCTCAAAAACCCCAGTAATTCCCAGCCTCACCAGAAAAACAAAGACTTCTTCACTCTCGAACAAATCGTCACACCAGGTATTTATTAATGGTTGAAAACAGCAATGTGTGCAGAGTCCGTTACAGAGGGATGAAATGACATCACCCTGCAGGACGAGTTCACAACGGAAAGCAGGCTTCAAGGCAGGAGACACAGGGCACAACTCATGGCCAGGGAAAAAGCCGGGGTCGAGTCGGGAGATGTCTCGGGGTGCCTGACCACCTGGGGCTCTCACACTGAGACGCAGAACCGGGGCGAGCACTGACGGGGCTGTCACTTGACTGTGGCCAGTGTGACGTCAAGGGTCTGGTGAAGGGACAGCAGGGGAAGGATGCCCAGCACGAGTGAAGACAGAGGCTCGGTGTCTTCTGAACCAAAGCGTTAGCCAGAGAAAATTCCCTTTCTAGCAGAGCAAGCCCGAGGCAAGCTGGCTGGCTGAGGGGGTCCGCGCAGGACGCCTGTGGGTCATCCACGCGCCAATGCCCAGTGAGGAAGGAAGCGGAACACACAGTGAGATTTCTCAGAGTGTGGGTAGCATTTAGATCTGGACAGGAGAGGAGCTGAAGCTCGAAAGTGAAGTCCCCCGTGAGCAAGGACAGCCAGAGATCCGAGAAGAAACGACCGTTGGCCGGAGAGTGCCTGGGGCTTTGCTCCACCGTGGACAAGGGGCAGAGAGACTGCAGCCTGGGTGGGAAGGGGCCCGAGAAACGCAACGGCGAGAGGGCAGTTCGGGTGGGCAGAGCAGGGGGACCCCCCGCCCCCGCTGTGGACAGAGGGCCTTGCCAGGCCGCAGGCCCCAGGGGCCCCCAGGCCACAGCCCCACCTGCCACCCAGGAGGCTCTGCAGCGGGGCGGGCCAGAGCAGGCCACACACAACCTCGCATGCAGTCTTCCACTCCCATTAGAGATAAGCTGTTTACAAGCTCCGGGGTGGGCACAGAATTCCAAGCTCTGTGGTTCCTCTCCCCAAACGTAATCATGAACGCTCCACACGCTGCTCTCTGGGGCCCTAGAAGCAAAGGGACAGCAAGGCTCGGGCACAGTAGTGAAAATCTGGGTGCTATACATGCACCCCGAGCTCCAGAAGCACGGGGGGAGAAAGAGAGGCTCTGACTAGCACGACCTTGCACAGTGTGGTTTGTGCATTTTTATTAACATCCTCAGGAATCCGAGCGTCCGCCGCGCTAAGTGGGATTTCTTTTTACTCAATTATGCCTCTACGTTTTTTTAAAGATGAACTATGAATTCTTTTTTAAACTGAATGCCTTGCAGAAATAATGAATATTAACTACATCTCAGAGCCGCAGAAAGGACGCCTGACTACAGTTTCTTTGTGGCAGCTGAGCAGTGCCCCCTACAGGCGGCCGGCGGCGACGCAGCGGACGAAGGCGCGGAGGAGAGGTAGGCGCGCGGCCAAGCCTGCAGTCCTGTCCAGCCCGGCCGTCCAGCCACAACCTCGCGTGGCCTTGCCTGCACTGGGCTGCCAGCACCTAGAGCCTCCCTGGTGAAAACATCTCGTTTTCAGTAAACTCTGCTTTTGCTCTTAGGCTACTCTGCATCACTATTTGAATGTACATGAAAATAATAGTAAAAACAAGTACATTTTGTTCTGCTATGCAAAAATACACCTGTACCCAGGGTACCCAGGGCCAGAAATGATTTGCATCTGACGTTAGCAACATAAAAACAAAATGCAATATATTCATCAAAATGAAGTTATGTGAGTGTAGGCGGAAGTTTATCCCATTTTATGAAGACTCCATGGCTGTCACTAAAAACGTTAAGAATTTTAAGCACAGAAATCACTAGAAGGCATGAAAAGCATTTCCTATGGTTATCAATAAATTTTAAAATACATTTATATATAAGTATGTCAAAGTATATGATTACACTAATGTTTAGTATTATACTGTGTATGAAATGCATTGCCCTAATTATTTGAGACAGAAATTTTTATAGTATGTCTGCTAATCAAAGTTTTGAAATTCTGTATATAATGATAAATTCTAGCTTAATTTTCCATTTGTAGGTGAAAGGGCAAAATATGTATCAAAATCTTTGAAAATTTTATTGGAGTGATTTTGAATGCCAGTATTAGGCCAGTTTAAATGTGCTGAAGAATTTGGTGTCTGTAGCTATTAAATAAAAACCCAGAATTACATGAATGTTTAGCAATGGACACAACAGTATTTATCTAAATTAACAGACTTTACATGAACTTTGAGTAAGTGAAGATCTTTGGGAAACTACTTCTAACATCATTAAATGTTCATTTAGACTCAATTCCACATACATTCATGAGATACACATAAATGTATGTGATTAAATTGATAAATTATACTTACAAGTCTTTTAACAAAGAATATTTTTCACACATAGAAAGTAGAGATTAGTGCCTAGCTTGATTTTTTTTCTTATGGAATAAAATGAAGTATGACAAAGTATACAAATTGCTTGTTATTCTTAAAAATTGCATAGCGATGATATTATAAAACATATTCTTTCTTGTAGGTAATGAAGGACAGTACACTTAAGAAATATTGCATGACAGGTTAATCTCTTAAGTGTTTGGGTTATTGGCCTAATAATCCCAACCATCTCCTTCCCACCTTCTATTACTATATATATGAACCTTTCAGATATTAATAATCAACATTTGTGGAAATGCTTGCTAAAAAAATTAGTCTACAGACTCTACATTTATATTTAATTAACCTTTTGAATTCATTCATCCACATTATAGAATCCTTGCAAAATGTAGCTTAAAATTAAAACATTTTATTACTATGAAATAAAATATTCCAATGCTCTAATAGTTATACAATTTTGAATTCAAAAAGGGGAAGGAAATTAAAAATAGATAAGACAGAAAGAATAAAAAAAATGAACCAGGCAAACTAGTCCACTGACTTAGGTGAATGAATTAGCATTTACAAATCTAAAAATTGTAAAATTAACAATTTCTCAAAAATGAAATTACAATTTCCAAAATAGCATTAGTTCAGAAGAGACATTTAATAGCCCTAGATAACAAATATGAATAAAAAGTAAACTGTTCCCACGCCTTATTTATGTGATATTGATTATGCCTTCTTGACTTGTGGAAATGTACCAAAGTATACAATTAAGACAATTTAAGTAAACTTCCATTCAAGTTGGAAACACAATTTTAGGTTGCATGTACTCCTTTGGTATTCAGAAGGATCATAAATTCAGTTACTTCCTCCAGAAAATACATTTTTTAGAAAGGCAATTGCTGTCTTACTATTGCTACAATGAAAAATGCTACCTTTTTTTGGCTAATACAAAGAAACCACAATTAACAGTGAAACCGTAAATACTTTCTGTGTTAACCACAAATGGCCTTTCCCATAGTGAAATGGCCCACATGTGTTCTAAATGTGTTTGGTTTCGTTTTGTAGGGAAGGAGTGTGGATATGTTTTTATCTAAGAAAAGACTGTGGCGGCACACGCACAGCATTCTAAAATGAGAAACACACCCCGAATTTAATCGGAGTGTCGTCTGGGCCGGAAATGCAGAGCTGAGTTCTGTGGGGGGCGGTTTTGGATTCGCTGGACAGCACGACAGGGCCCCTTGCCAGACTTTCTTGGGCTCTCAGAGCAACACCGGGCGACAGCCATGCACTCCCTGCCGTGGGGTGGCACTGAGTCTGGGTGGCTGCGGCCGCAGCTGTCACACACACTTGTCACACACTTGTCACACACGTCTACTTTCACAACTCAGTGGGGTCAGTACCAGGCTCGCTGCCGACTGCCTGTGCCTCTACTGTCCTCGGGCATCAGAAGGTCTACGCAGGCCGCGTGGGCCGATGCTCAAAGCCTCTCTTCTCTTTGGACATAACACACGCTGGGCTATTTCCACAATCTGTCCGCACCCTGAGAACACACGGGGAGAGAAGGCCCTCTCGCACCCTGACCTTTGCTCACTTGTGGAGCTTCAGAGGGGCCTACAGGGAAGTTAAATCGGGTGTTGTGATGTGGCTTTGCAGGGGTCACATGAAATAAAACGAAGAAATCAAATTAAAAATCAAACATTGGTTAGAATTATTCTCTGCCCAGGTGGATTTATGCCCACAACATAACACACCTGAGCAGAAGATTTCTCCCACAGAGATTACCTCTGGACACTTTTCTCTAAAATGTGGCACATCCAGTTCCTCTCTTTTACCTTAACCTGCTGGATTGAGTACTGCCGAGAATAAAAAGGGAAACTTTTTATCATCCTCAAGTTTCAAATAATAAATAAATGAGCATTTGTTTTCTCAGTCGTTCTGTTTACTTTAAATGTGCTAAGAAAATTATTAACTCTAAAAGAGGGAAAGTATAATCTTCAGGGACTTGCAAAGTCTCGTTTTTTTAAAAAAAAAAGAAAGCATTGGCATTATAGCACCAAAAGTAGTTAAGAAAACAAATCAGTTTGAAAAGTTAACAAAACCCCTTGTTTAGCATCATGCAGATAGAGCTATTAACCGAGCTATCAATGGATTGTTTTGCGTAATTTATAAATCTGTGATTAAGTATAGTCATAAACAATGCCGGTAATCTCTTCCACCGGGTTCTGTTGTTTGGTTGGCTGGTGCCTCCATTCTTGTGGGGATGAGGCTGGGGGACTTAGTGGTTATGGGGTGAGGGTCCTTAATCAGAGGAGGAAGTACTGGGGTCAGCCACGGCTGGGGTCTTCGTGAATGAGAATAACTGTCCTTTCCCCTCAAAACAATGAGCAGTGCAATATATTAAAGTAAAACTTGGAGAGTCTTTTATTCTGCTTCTACTCAGTTATCTTTTTAGAAAGTGAATTTAAATATATAAACTCAAAAAACCTGTATTAGTCTTGGGTATATCAGGAAGCACATGCTGTTTGTAACCGGGATAGCTACTCTATATTTAAAACCTTGTCAGATGTACACTCCTGAAAGGGCACATATCATGAGACACATTATGATTTTAATTATGATTGAAAACTTCAAGCAGAGCGTGTAAAAATAAACCTAATGAAGAAACTAAACACTTGGTGAATAATCTTAAAACTTAAAATATTGCAAGGCAAATTTTTAAAAATGCCTAGAAATAATTTTGGTAGAAGATAATGATAATAAGGCAGCTTTTAGCACTTCCAGTGAAGGATATAATTAATTTGTTTTATTACATTATGCCCATCACGATTTAAATCACAATAGCTTTTAAAAGATAGCAGGGAACAGAAATCACAAAACTCGATATTAGATATTTAAAGAGTTCACCCCCCCAAACTAAAAATAATTCATCTTGCCTGGCAGAAACACTTTTTTCTCCTCAGTATATTTCCGTTCTCAATACATTCTAATTTGCAATCCTCGCAAAAGAAAACAAATACAATTGCACCACTTATAATCAAGATCATTTTGTCACATGAATGTTAAAACAATAATGTTTTATAAACAGCATGTCTTATAAATGAAGTCCTAAAAATATGCACCGTCGTCTTTTGCATTCACCTTGTTTATCAAGCAAATATGATTCTCAAAATTCACCGCAGGGTTGGTGCTCATTTTCCAAAGACCGAAACTCCTCACCAGGAATGCAGGAGGTCCTTCGTGCACTCCTGCCTGGCGTTTCCTAAAACGAGGCTCTCCAGTCACTCCCCTGGGAATTTCGCTCTGCAAACTAAAACGCAGGTGGAGACCCTGAGTCCGGCCTGGGAACGCGCATTCCACCCCACCCACCGCGTTCCGGGGCTGCGACTGGGGTCACCAGTCCCTCGGGCCGCTAACCCGACCTGCCACCAGCACGGACAAGGCACATGCCCAGACAAGGGCCATTTCCTTCCTTTCCCTTCACTGTTTAAACTCAAGACGTAAATATTTGTAGGCCATTTAATCCATAAAAAACCGCGCCTGGGGCTGGGCCTGGGGTAGAGGGTAAAGCGGTTTGTCCCGGACCCCATGAACCCTGCCGGCCAGGACCATTTCCGGGAGGGTGGCCCACTTCAAAGGCCTTGTGGACGTCTTATTTTGTTTCGATGAAAACAGCTCTCCCAGAACATTCACAGATTATGTAGGTAGTATTTTATTACACACCTTCCCTTTGTTTTCCTGAGGTACAGCATTAGATCACCTAAAGATGCACAGTAGTAATCGTGAGTCATGCGTCTCACACAGACGCCAGCAAGGGTGAGCTACTGCAAGGGCCTGATACGGCTGCAAACCACTGACAGGCTGAAATCGTAGCTACAACTCAAGGGCTCCCTCAGTGCCGACCAGAGTGACGTGCGTGTATTTAATACAAAACACGCCTCCGAATGGATTACTGTAATCCCGCCAGTGGCCGCCTGGCTGGGCTGTGAACTCCCCTTTGCTCGGTCCACTCTCCAGGTGACGGAGGACGCAGTATCAGTGGCCTGTAGCTTACTGCAGTGTCTGAAGCAGCACAGGCGGCCAGAAGGACGGGGGCTCGCTCGGCCGCTACATTGGCCCTGGTGGCACTTATCCTATCACCGTGAGGATGTTCTGGTCAGATAGATGGTGACCATTCGCTAAACTCCTTCTTTAGCAACTGACTGTCCTCCGTAATATAGCCATGCTATCTACACCCCTCCATTCAAAAGAAGCCAACAAAATGTTTTTTAAAAAGTAGGTGAGATTTATCCCACCATAGGCACATTCTTGATCTTATACTTGAAGGACAAAGTTAAAGATAAGGAAATTACCCAAAAGCTGTTAAAAAGTAGTAATAAGCTGAGTGTGGACGCACACACTATGCGTAGCACACAGCTACGTAGGAGGCTGAGGCAGAGGGGTAGCAAGTTGGAGGCCAGACTGGGCAACTTAGCAAGACCCTGTCTCAAAATTCAAAAACAGGGTTGGGGATGTAGCTCAGTGCTCCCTGGGTTCAGTCCCCAGCACCACACACACGTGCACATGCGCGTACAAGTGGTAACAATCCTTTAGATTTCTTTTAGACGGATGGTCCTGACTGTAAAATCTTTAAACCACTGCCCCATCCTGACTTACACTGGTGGTGAAACGGGCCCTGACCCAGCCCATCCGTTCATGCATTTGGAAACTGTGGGTGCTCAGCCTTCAGATCGGACACACCAAGCACGGTACCAGCAAAGGAGGGGCAGAGATGACAGCACGACAATGGGGACCTCCCGGGAGCACCCAGCTCAGCTTGCATCAGCGTGCTACACCCCCTACCCCTGCCCCTGCCCGACCAAACTGTCCCCTGCCTGAGTGGCAGCCGTCAGGATGCCCAACACCTAGCTTGCCACAGGGACTACGGAAAGAGGTTAAAATAGACACAAATGATTTAAAATGCATTAAGTAGGAAACGCCTTCTTGAACTAAACTACGCTGCAAATTTTACAAAGTACATCAGAAAATATTCGTAAACCTTATCTTTCTCCTTTCAGCAAGAAAAGTGGCTTCCATGTTGCTTAACTCAGCCATGTGAACAAAGACAGGAATGGCAGAAAGACATCTTGGGGCAGTGAATAGCCTTTAGAAAGCTAAGTGGTCTTGGATATGAAAGAGACTATAAAGTGGGCGAGCTTTTCACAAAATTATTAAGAGTTCTGATTTCCTAGGCCACAACCAATTTCCGAAAGTTTGCTCCTGTTTATTCAGAGTTTGTCTTCTGATGGCCACAGTCGCACGCCAGCAGAGGCCATGCCTACGCGGTTGGTCCTTCACTGTCTTTCCAGCTCCCACTGGGTGCGTGGAGTGGACATTCAATAGATTATCAGCTGAAGGGGTGAATAATACAGCCCCCACCAAAAATAGTGTGCATCAGGAAAGGAAAACTTTGTGTGAATATTTTAATACTAAATTTATTGAGACATCATGAGACAAATCAAGCTACCTGTGGCCTCCACCATTCCAAGAGGTGCTCAAAGTGGTGGCCTAGGCTTCCAGACATCTATTAATACGATGACTGCTGAAGTGTGGATGCGGTATTTTGGTGGACTCTGTATTTTAGTACTCCCTGAATGAAAATATTTTCTGCCAAGGGACTCAGTAGTAAGTTCCCCAACCCAAACCAGTGGGCGCATGGCTAATGTAGCTTGACTGTAACATTGTTCTAAAGACCAAAGCTGCTAACATCAAACCCGGCTGACCAGTCCAGGTTGACCTTGTACCAGATTTCTCCTGCCAGCTACTGCCTTTCTTTTTGTGAGCTGTGATTCCTTCCCCCGGGGTGTTATAAGGTGCAGTTTCACTTGCAGAAAGGTTCTCTACACCTCCGTCTTGTTCTGCCCTTCATAGCCACTGTCACAGTTGCACTCACGAGTGTCCCAATGCTTAGTACAATGGAGGTGCCTAACAAACAGCTTCATGATAAAATGAATGAACAAATCACTGAAATTGTCCAAATAAAACTACCATCTTCCATCCAACTGGTATTTATCATGATGTTGTTTTTGGAATTATAAATTATTCTATTCTTGATAATGATGTTTCCACCGTAAAATGAAATGTGCCACCTACTTTATAATTTTTCCCTTTAGCCTACCAAAAATCATCCACAGATATGCATCAGATTTGCCAATTTCTAGATTTCTCAGGAATATGTGCAGCCTACACAAGAGGCTTGCCTTGTGCCGGTGTTGGCAGCATTAACAGGACCTTGAGTTATGATCTGCCATCCTCAGTGGTCCTCATGCCTGGTTCTTAGCATCCACGGCTAAACTGCTACTCCTATACGAAAGGCCCAAGGGGCATTTGCTTAGGGCTGTGTCAGGCAAATGAATTCAAAACTACCCAGATGGCCCATGTTTTCAGGGAGTCACACCCCCACTCTTCCTCGTCTCACTGGTGCCCATCTCAGGGGTGCCTGAAATCGGTATTTTGATTTCTTGTCTCAAAATGGTAAGGCCTGAGGTCACCTCCCAGCAGAAATATCTGAAATTGATTTCTTAAAGTGGGATTAGAGTGACTTTATGGATCGCAGGTTGGCAGGCCAGACGTTGCAATCAACTCAGAAGAAACAGATACAGATTTCCTCAGAGTCATCCCAGGGGTCCTCCGGTGGGAGCCACTTGTTAGTGTGGGCTGGTCTACCCGCTTCCTTCTTCTCTGATGCTTCTGAGCCACAGGCCGTGGACAGGAGATGGCCCGGCCGGTCAGGCCGGCAGCTTTTGTGCTGGTCTGGGTTGACTGTGACAGAGTGTGTGGGAGGTTGACATTGGTCACTGAACCCAAGCTGTTCCGAAGTGCTGACACGCTGGACTCAAAAGTCCTTGGGGACACGTGTGGCAGGACACAGCGTGGGCTCAGGCTCCAGATGGGGGTTCGGTGTGGTGGGCCCCCTGGTTTGCAATTTCAACCAATCTCGAGCAAAGGACTGTGCCCTTCTGGGCCGTGTGGGTGCCGAGCTCGCAGGTTCTGAATTGTTTAAGCCGAGTGGCCCCACAGAGCAATTACTGGCACCATTTCACTCTCCTCCTACTCTCTTGATGTGGTTTTCATTCCATCTGAGGCATCTGCCTGATTTAGGAGGAACGGGATTCTGTTAGGATTACCGGAGCCCTCCTGGGTTAGCGAGTGAGGGGGCTCTGCAACCGCAGACCCACGGCATAAACTGAGACTCAAAAAAGCAAAACAAAACACAAAACTCTGCAGCCAGCATAATGAAACCCGCACGGAGGGAAGAAAGCTGATGCAGACAGATTATGGGACCTTGCCCTTCTTGGCTTTTGATACTTTTCCCTGGCAAGATTGTGGAATAAATGTTTTGAACAATAATGGCACCAAAGAAAACAAAAAGCCCCCCGTCTTTAGATGAGCTTTCAAGAATTGCCAGCAGCAACTCTGCGCTCTGATATTTAAACTTTGTAAGGGTCTCATGGCCCTGGGAAAATGTCCTCCAAGTGAGAATTTAAGAGCGCTCACCCGAAAAGAGGCCGCCAGGTAAGCCAGCCTCGGAGCTGGGTGAGGAGCCGCAGAAGCCAGGCCTGGAGAACAGGCTACGTGTCCCCAGCGACAGGTCGGCGCCGTCCACTTCTCAGACGCTGAGCCACATCCGGGCTGCAGCTCGGCAGACTGCGGAAGCCCCACGCGTGCCAGGAGGTGGGAAGATGGGAAGCCGCTTGGTGAGGGGCTTTGAGCGACACCCAGAATTAGAGGTGCCACGCATACAAATCAAAACCATGTCTTAGTCTTTTCAGTGAACTTTTATTTTTGGAAAGCAAAGTGTGGGCAGATAGACTTTAAAGCAAGTTGTAAGAAAGGCACCCATTTCCTCATTTATTTCAAAACAGTCCCTTTGCATCACGGGATTTGTCCTAGAGCGATCATTCGAGGTACAAACTGAAACTTGGGACACTCGGTGACGAGGATCAACACAGATGCAGTAAACAACTGTGCACTTTTAACACGGGGTGTGACTATTAATTCCTCACAGCTCCAGTGGGCTTTTCTTTGCAAAATGATTAGATCGATCTCACACTCTCCTACTAATGATGTCATTCAAAATAATCTCTTTTCAAAAAGGAAAAAGCACTGTGACTTTTTTTTTCCCTTTGAAACCTTTGCCTCAAGATATCTAGATGCTACTAATATGAGTTCAGGGAGCATGGAGTTAAAGAAGTTGGCTTTTCCCCCCCCTTAAATCTGAACAATTGGAATCAGCACTTTGCATTATTTTAAAAATGAATGCTTAGAATCAGCAATTTTCCTGGTTTTTTTTTTTAAGATCTTGAGGGTTTTTTTTTTCTTATTTAAAGTGGAAAACTACATTAAGTGCAAGGCAGTCAACAAAGAAGCAGTCATAAAGCCTAAGTATTCCTAGAGTTATAAAACATGTCCATTGTGCCAATCCCACTGCCAACAATGAAGTTTCCGCATTAATATGCCTTCATTGCCGCTTTAATGCCTTAATATTGGCTCGACAGCTCTTTTGGGTAATTCTGCTTTCTCTGGTACTTGAAAGGTGATGATGTCAGCGTTCTTCGCACTGATTCATATGCAGGTTGATGAAGCTGAGTTATTTATTGAGTTCCATTATATTTTCTATAAACATTAGTTCTCAATAAACAGAGACATTTAGCCGAGGGTTTATTTATTAAATAGGTACTGTACAGATGGTTTTGCCACACATGATGTGCTGCAGAGGATATTACTCAGGAATAATCAGCTGTGTTATAGCTTGGCTAAATTAATAAGATGATAATGATGAAATTGATGCTTTTGAGCTAGGCTTGGTAAATGGTTTTTGCATAAACAAACTGATAAATTTGAGAAGCAATTACTTGCTTGTCAAAGATAAAAACACAACAGGGCCCATTTATAGTTAGGTCCTATTTATTTTTAAAGATTGTACCAGATTTTATGTTTAATATGCTGCAATTAAAAAATAATACTCAAACGAAGAAGAATAAAGAACTAACTTTGTGAGTTCTCCTTCAAACCCTGAGAAGCAGTGTTGCTTGATTAGACATCAAGCAAACTTTTTTTGCTGTATCTAGAAGGAATATTCATCTGAAAAGCAGTGTAACATTCTATATAAAAATATTTAATCATATAGGCATGTGGCAGAAAATGGTTGGCTGATAACACTCTTACACACACACACACACACACACACACACATACACAGAGTAAGGGACCCAGGAAAACTTTTCATTTGGTTTCCAAATACCAAAGTAATTATTTGGCCTAATTTACAATATTCTATAAAATGTACGGAACATATCCATTTTTTCAACCAAGGAGTGTTCAGCAATTACTTGGAAACTGAATGTGAAAAATACGTCTGATAAAATTTACCAATGGGTTTTCATTACCTAATGTTGATTTGGAACACTGTAAAAGTCAGAACTGACTTCTAAGATCAAACAAAGATTAACCTCCTTCTCCATCTTCAGCAGAAATTTTAAAAATTCTCGGGGCATCTTTCAGACATAGACATAACCTGTCTGCTCCATTAGTACCAACCAGGGCTACACTCCGAAAGCACCGTCCACGCCTGCTCATGGGGGGGTGTCTATTTTTAACCAATGTAAGAACAAAGAGTTAATCTCTAAACCCTGTGGTATCAAAACTACTTCATATTGAACAGCAGGTTTCATTTTTCTTCCCTTTAAAGAGTCTATGGTTACTAAAGAGGCATTTTAGCACATTTTTACCTCTTGGATATTTTGACAGCTACATTGAACTATTTTTCTTATGCAGAGTGGGTAACACACAAAATTAAACATCATAATTCTAAATGTTAGGATTTAAACTTTAAAAATGATAAAACATTAATTTTTTTAAAAAAGTTAATTAACAGGGGCAGAGACCACTGCTATTCAAAAGTATAATACAAAGTCATCAATTAAGTCAAATACTTGCTTCTTTAGCATATCGCTCTCCTTGTCTTTTTTAAAAGAGGACTTTGATTTTCTCCATTTAAAATGTCATCTCAATTCTGTGATCATTCAGTACAAGCTATCATGTTAGAAGGAATATTTTGCATTTTATTGTCTGTGTGATATACAAAATACGGTGGATAAGCATGGTCGAAATTCTAGCTCTCTGGAGATTTGAAAAAAGATATTTATCTTCTTAGGAAATACCAGTGGGTATAAAATATAATGTTAACAAATACGTAAGACTGGGCAGAATAATTTTTGAAACACAGATTTTTATCACAAAAATCCTAACACACTGATCTGATATCAGAATGTCTAATGATTTGTTATAAAACTTCAGTTGTTATTTTCTCCTCTTGCTTAATTGGAAACAACTGCTCCCCAGGACTAATTACAACTTCATCAAAAGGAAAGAGGAACACAAATATGTCTTAAGGGAATGCAAAAGCTTTGAAGGTGAGGCCCCATCAGATGAATTAAGGGGTAAATTTAAAACCATTCTGTGAGCTGTGCATTCTAGAGACTTCTGCAGAGAGCATCAGGGAAAGAGATCCAACGAGTCTCCAGTGGTAAGATCAAGAGGCACAAAAAAAAAACATGTGGAGGTGCCTGAGGTAGCGAGCCCCACATGGATCAGCTCACAAATCGATTGTTGTGAATAGAAATTCTATGTTAGGTCTTCCACGTCGTCTGCTTTACCAAAAATAATGCCTAGAGACTGCTTAGCAGAAACTGGCTGCTTGGAATGCATCTGAGTTACCTGCCAGCACTAACATGCGCGTGAGCTCTGTACAAGGCTATGATCTAGGTAATCATCTCACCTGACGTGTACTATTTACCTCACACTTTAAAAATCAAGGTATTGTAAATTACCTATAAAATTAAAGAAGGAAGAGGGACGGTGGTATGTCTGTGCTTCCTGTCTTGCTGTGAAAGACTGCGATCTCTCAACGGATCTACCTTGGTTTCAAACACCCGTGGTCTCCTACTACAAGCCCAGGGGGCTGGATTTGCCATTGCCTTTTAAAAAATACCCTGCAGTGAGAATCCAGTGATACACAGAATATTCCTGACAGTGGGTAAAAGAGGTATTTGGTTCTGATACTAAAAGGAGTTTTAAAGATTTGCTATGTATTTACTTGCTAGTCTAGCATCCAAAACAAACATGCAGTGTGAAATAAAGAAACGCATTTTGGCAAATTACATTGAAATTGGCACATTTGTGAAATTGTTTCTGATCAATATTCAGGTGATACTTTTTTTTTCCTCAAAAGAAATCTAGAGAAATACCCTAGTCAAAAATCATATATAGAGAAGGAAAAAGCATTCTATTAGTTAAAACCCTTAACAGATAATTTTAGAATTTTCAAACTGCATTATGCTTCATTTATCACATTTTTGTCAGCATATACTAATTCATGTTTACCATTTGCTACATTTAATAGCCTAATTTTGAACATTAGTAACTATTCAATTAAATAATCAAAATAAGGATAATATTAAGCTATTTTTTAGACATATTTTTGCCAGTTAATTTTAGGTCTGTAATTTTAAAATAGTACATTTTTGAATTTTCATGATAAATTATAATTTGAAAAGTAGCAAAACACTCAGAAACATTTATTCAGTTCTAATACATACATGAGTAAAACAGATGTAATACATTTATGTGCAGAATCAAAATATAGTTGTGGCTTTTCATATTTATGAAATTCTCCCCTTCATCTTAAACAATTTTTTTACATTTCACATTCATTAAGTTATCAGTTACAATTTCACATTCATTAAGTTATCAGTCCACGTGAACTGGAAAACACTGGCTTTGGCAGTGGCAAGATTCTAAACACTGACAGCACAGAAACTGCTCTTCCAAGCTCACAGTGGAACGAGCTCACCAGTTAGAAAGCTAAGTTGTGCCGATTACAAAGCAATTGTGCACGGTCGCCTGCATGGGCTAAGCAGCCTTTCAAAATGAGAGTGGGAGAATTTCAAAGACACCGAGTGGAATGGATTACACACACCTTCCACCGTGCCTCCTAGAATCTGTGTCTCTCGTGTGGCCCCTCCTGTCGCTCGGAGGGGCGGCTGTCTGTCTCCCACAGGCTAAGAAAGCCAGATTCATTCATTCCTGCTTGCTTTTGTTCATGGATGAGTGCCCGGTGTGCACTGCCAGCATGCTCAAGGGACCTCAGCAAGGGCCCCGTCCAAAAGGCCTCAGGACAGTGGCGAGACAGTGGAGCGGTACAGAATGCACCCAGCACAAGCAAACTGTGTGCCACCGAAGACAGGCCACGGACAAGCAACAGAGACATGCAGGCAATGACACTTGGCATGGTTCTCCCAGGGAAGAACACCTGGGACAGGAAGAAGTCTGGGGTTGAGCTGAGAGAAGAAAGTGGCAGATACCCAAGCTCAGGATCTTTCTCACGGCACCTGTGCCTCGGGACGGGAAGGAGAAAGTCCAGCCTAAGCCACTGAGAAAGGAATGTGAGAGGGAGAGAGGGAGAGAGAAGAAAAATAACTGAGAAGTATTTTCAGTGTTGGAAACGTCTAGATCTTCCAAAGCTGCTGTTCTTGCAGTGGTACTTTATTCTGCCTGTCCCTAAGGACTTCTTTATCTATGCCACGGCAACGTCTCCCCTCCTCCACTCACCCCTCGGCCCCTCTGCTGAGATTCCCAGCAAAGGTGCCAATTAGTGCCCAGCGTCATGATGTTTTGAGCTGTAGACACCTGTCTGCTAACAACTGGACTGAGACCACCGACTCATTTCTCACAGACCATCAACTGGTAATGGCCTCCATTTACCACCAACCTGGGCTCCAGCCGGGCCCCCCGCGGACCTGCTTCAACGTGCGTCCGCACCCCTCCTATGAGTGGCCCGGTGGTCATGACAATGAGTGCCACTAACTCACCGTGGCTCCTCCCGTTCTCCATGTCCTCGCCGAGCTGCAGCTGGGCAGGGTCCGCCTTCCCCGAGCAAGGCAAGTAGAATACAGGTTAAGCTTTATGCACAATCCTTTCAAAATACAGACACTAAATTTACACATTCATGTCCCAATCATCAGATGAGGAGGTAACGAAGGCCTGATGTGGGCTAAATTCAACAAGGAAAATAAACAGCATCAACCTCAGGGATGCATGAATCCCACATAAAGGGTTTTACAGCCATCTGCATGTTGTAGTTCTCTAAAATAATCCTTAGAGGAACTTTAGAGTATTCAAGTACAAGTGGATTCTCAGATTCCTGTGTATATTTCAGATTTTAAAGGAAATTCGTATTTCTTTAATATAAATTTTACTATCAAAAACACAGAAACAAAAAAGAAAAATGGTTGGGAGCAAAAAAAAATAATATTTGAAAAAATTACATAAAATCCTGAAAAGGTAGGACTTCTCAGAGTAAAAAAATTAGAAAGAAGCTATTTTTATTGGAAAATAGTTGAAAAGAAGTTGAATAGTTGAAAAGAAGCTATTTTTGTTGGAAAATAGTTGAAAAAGTCAGAGCCAGTCTTTACAGGGCTAAAAGCTTGGTTGGAGTGGGGTGCTCTGAGGATGTGAACAGGGGTATTAACATAAAATTAGCTTATGTAGAAAGACTGAGGCAGGAAGTCCAGTTAGACGGTGATAACAGGTCACCAAGTGAAAGCCGCCTCTGGGGGTGTCTTGGAGAGGCTGAGTTAACATGGAGAATCATCAATTTTGTCAAATATCACTGGAGAAGAATGACCCTCAAATACCAACAGTTTTGCCCCAGAACAGACAATTATCAATATCTAAGGACATTTTGGGTTGTCACAAGCAAGGGGTGTTATAGGCCTGGTGAGTGGAGGCTGGGAATGAGTCCCAGGACATCCACGCAGAGGAAGAGACATGCAGTCCACCACAGCAGTGCCCACACGAAGGAATGCAGATGTCCAGCCACACTGGCCCTTTGCTTAGCTTTATGGGAGGCACTCGGCCAGAGAAGTTCACTGCTAAGATGAGCTAATGTATTTGCCTATCTTTTATCCGAATGCGTAAGACAGATTCAAGGTACAGAGAATTCTACCATAAAGAGAGTAATATTCATGCAGTTGGACTAAGTACATAGCTTCAAGCAGGCATTTAAAATTCTAACATTTTCTGGGGTAATTGTGTTGTCTAAGTTTCTATTTTCCAAAATTCCATTGATCAGTTAGTTCCCTCTTCACATTGCCAAGCAAGCTACTAAGAGATTAGGACAGCTTGGTGGGTATAGAAATTTACCTCGGTTGGCTTCTTTATCATCGCTCCTCTTCAGCACTGGAAACTGGTGCACTCCCTTTGTTGTGTTATTTAGGCCTGTGGCTCCCTGCGGACCCTTGTCCTGCTTTTATGTGGATTTCATTTTAGTAATTGTGCCATCACTGTTGTGAGAGCACTTTCAAGCAAGCCCTGTCAGGAGGAAACCCCTCACAGCGACCTCACGAGTGTGATTCGCAGTTCTCAGGGCACTTCCACGACGGCGCCGAGACACTCCTCAGGGCAGTCCGCGACCGCATGTGGCACCTGAGGGCCCACGGCAGGAAGTGCCGCCATGTTGGGAGGGGCTTGGCTTGCAGATGGCTGGGACCAAACCCAGAACCCCAGGTTATCTGACTCTTGATCCACTCGGCCACATCCCTGGCCTGACTGCAGTGAACACACCTGGTGCCTCTTGCACAGTCCCACAGCTGGTCCCTGTGTTGCTATCTCATGTGGCACCAGGCAAAATAAAATACCTCAATGCGCCACTCCTGGGGTTGCTGGTAAACTGGAAAAAACAGGCTGCTTCCACAGATGAGATTCTGAGTGCCACCTTCTGGACAGAAACTCATCCTAACCTTTCAGATGGACTCAAAGACGCAGTGCGAAGCCAGCCTTTGTTTCTCCACAGCCCCAAACCCACACATGGGAGGGGGGAGTCAGGTCAGTGGCTTCAAAGCACAAACGTGACAAGCGTCCGTGCACACAGAGGGACTGCTCTGCAGTGTGTCACAGAGGAGTCCGCCCCCAAAGCTGATGAGGGACCCCCGATCCCTATGCTCCCTGTCCCCCCAGCGAACTTCCCTTAATGTCTTGAAAACTGAGTCAGTCACCAACTCACAGCCCCAAGCTACAGCCGGGGGTAACCACATATCAGCCAAGGCGCACTTTGAGCCATACATGGTGAAGCAGGAGGAGGTACTGCGGCGACCAAGAGGTCACACAGAGCCGGCAGACAGAACCGGAGACGGCACCTCAGCGCTCAGAGAGCCCAGCAAGAGCATTTTCAACTGAGAAAAGAGAAACTTTAATGCCTTTACAAATGCATGAAAAATGGTGACAAACAACTAGGACTAGAGGTCCCATTTAACCCGGCTAGTCCCCTTCTGGGAATTAAAAGAATTAAAACATCAAACCATAGTGATTTATGTGCACCCATGTTTACAGCAGCACAATTTGTGATAGCCAGATCTTGGAAACAACCTGACTGCCACTGAGGAATGGATAAAAAAGATGTGGTATTTTTACTCAATGGAGTACTACTCAGACATAAAGAAGGATAAACTGGAGATTTTCATAGGCAAATGGATGTGACTCAAGACCATACTCTGAAATAAATAAGACACCCATGTGTAAATATCGTATTGTTTCATTAGTGTGATAAGCTGAAATAAACAACATATGTATATGTGTATGTATACGTATATAAAAAATAGTTCAGATAGTTGTGCTACTGACTTCTCTGAGTTCACTGAAGAGAAAGATTAGTGCTGGTATTGTTGGGACAATTGAAAGCAGATGTCTTGTGCTCTGGGTGAATGATTTGGGGATGACAGTGCCCAATGCACGTACCATGGTTGCCCCCTGATTGACTTGTTTTGAAATTTTGTTGTAGTTTTTTTTTTCTTCTTTTTTTTCTTTTTATCCTTGAAATAAAATGGATTTGAAGAAAAAAAAATGATGACATCTCTACTGCCTACACTCCTTCCTCAGACGGTCTTTCCTCCTAACGCTCCAAGAACCATCTTCCCCCTTTTATCTTCTGCGTCTGCCTCTTCTATCTCAGTGGCGCAGCTCTGAATTACTTGTGTTCACACAGCGCAGTCGGTAGCTTTTTTTGTAGTGGTGAGCATGCACAGTTTGGGACAACAGGGTCCTGAGTCCCATTGCGACCTGCGTTCACAGAGGAGGGGAGGTGTTGTATAGGAGAATTGATGTCCCTGATCCCTGCCTTCTCATCTTTAAGAGTGACAACAGCCACACCTAGCACATGGGTGCTCCAAGAGAGCAACGCGATTGCGTGCGTGTGCACACTCACTACCCACAGCAAGGAGCACATGCTTAGTAATAAGCCAGGGACATGGGAATGTTCAGTAGGTGCTACCTTTCATTGGCAAGAATAGTGTCTTTAACCATCACAATCTTGCTTACTTAACTAAATCAGACAAACAAATGCACGTCACAAGCAAAGCCACTTCACAGGCCACCGTGTCTTTGCTGAGAGAGCAAAGTGAGGTATGGAATAGTAACCGGCCCTTGAGCAACACCGGAAGAGGAATTTTCACAGCGTGGTCCCATTACAACAAAGCCAGTGTGAAGAGGAAGTGCCGAGCCCAGTACCCCACAGAGACAGATTCCGAGGGTAAAACAGGAAACAGGAGGCGGCTGACGCTAGGCCTTTCCTGTGAAACCACTTGGAGTTTCCCTTCTCTAGAGTGTGCAGGCCTGGGGAGTCCACAGTCAGGTTCCTAACCATGTGTGCACCGGCCACTTGGCAGGAACCGAACCAGAGCAGCAAAGGCCGCAGGCCTCTCCCTCCAGCTATTCCGCCTCTTTTCCTGAGGTGATGGGGACAGAACCTCTTGTGTCTGCCACGGATTTTACACAGCACGTGCATTCCACAAAGTCTGGATCTCAATTTCAGACTCATTGCTTCCTGGCTGATCATGCCGCCAGTATATATCTTAACTTGTGTGTCATTTCATCGAAAATGATTCCGAGCAGAAGTAGCTGAAGCTCATTATAGGTAAACTCCAGAACGTAAGTCTGTCACCTTCTACTATCCGCACAGATGAACATTAATACCTTTTGAATGGCTCACTGCTTCCCAAAAAATCCCACACCACGTGTGCTGCCTTTGAGAATCAAGGCTGGCACTCTGACAATGTCACACCCCACTCTGGAGGGGTCCCCATGCTCCAGAAAGTGTGGCCCAAGCCATTTGGATTCCTCCCAGCACTGGAAGCTTTGTAAAGATGCTGAGTGTCAACCACAGTGCTCTAATAAGTGTTTTGTTATCTTTCTTCTGGTGAGGAATAGTACTTAATAGTGTGTGTGTGTGTGTGTGTGCGCGCCTGCACGTATGTATGTGTGTGTGACATGTGCTGCTTTTTGTAAAGCCTCTAAATAAAATCAGAGAGGATCTACCCTCGTGTCAATCTTTATTTTACAAGCACCAAAATGTATCTCACAAAAGTGTCATTCATCATGACACTTCACATGTATGGCATTGTTTTAATAGAAAAATCTAAAGTTTCATTATGTTAATGTTGAGCAATGAAAATAAAACATCATAAAAAAATAAGCACTTTTTGGTGATTGGCTATAGCAATTTCCTGTCAGCTTCAAGCACAATAAAAGCATTCTGAGTGGAGATGGAAGAATGCTAAGAATGAAACTGCACTGGAAAGGTTTCACGGGATCCATGAAAGTGTGTTCTTAAGTGGCAGCCAGAATAAAATGTAAATTAGCCCATGAATTGTGTAATAATTAATTGTTCCAGAGAAGGAGTTATAGAGTGATTCTCCTGGTATAGCAACCTATGCAAGTAACATTTCTCACTCAAAATTTACTAACTGAGAGGGCTCAGTGGTAAACTAGAGGAATGTTACAGGACGAGTGCGACAGGGACTCACCGGCTCCGGGGACTTCACATTTTGTAGCTAGCACAAATTTGGAATTGATATACCAGTCAGAAAAAACAGCTAGCATTTAATTGTGCAGACAAAAAAAAATAGCTAAATATACAGTAGTGCTGTGAATAAGCTTTGGCACTTTCTGTATACCGACAGACATACAGTCATTGGGAAATTACCTAAAATTATAGATCGGCATGAAAAGGAAGTACACAGTGAGATGAATATAAAATGTATTTTTCTTATAAACCATTTCTTCTTAGGTATCAACGTCTTCACATTTAGAAGATGTTATTTCATTCATACTTTTTCCTCGCTGCCTTTTGTGTAGAACTCCTTTCTGATAGCCAGGTGCGATAGTGCACACCTGTAACCCCAGCACTCCGGAAGCCTAAGGCAGGAGGATCACAAAGTCAAGCTCAGCCTGGGCAAGATAACCTAGGGACTCAGCAAGGCCCTCTCGTGAAATAAAAAAGAGAAGAGAAAAGGGCTAGAGATGTGGCTCAGTGTGAGAGGCCCTTCCCTAGTAACACACACACACACACACACACACACACACAACTCCCATCCCCAAAAAACTTTATTCTAGCTATCCCTATGAAATGAAGCAAATATTTCTCATGTAATGTGGTCCGCTAACCAAAATATGGTATTTGTCATTTAATAAATTTACAGTAAGTGATCAATAGACACTGAATTGACTTGCATGTAGCATTCCATACCACCCACCCACACCCTCTACCCCGCCTGTAGGTCACACATCCCCTACCATGCGCTAAAGTTCAGAGCACCTGCCCATGTCCTTCAGAACCAGCTAGAGAGCCAGAAAGGCTCTGAGGACCAGCTATCAGGCCAACAGTTTCCCTCAGGTTTTCAGCAGTGTTCAGGTATCACAGAATTTATAGAGCATTTTCAAGGAGATTTTAAAGATTTGAATCTGTCTGCCTTTCCAGAGGCAGGTGAGTCTAATATTGTTTAATACATCCTACCCTTACATAAAAACAACCTTGGAATATTGATTCATTTTAACCCGCTTTGTGTTAAAAGTTTAAGTCTTATCCAAACCTTGACTTTGATTTCCCTCTGCTGTTCCACGTCGTGTATCAGAATAGTGATTGTCCGGTAACAGTCAAACCCGGGAGGAGTGCCCAAACGGCCATACGATCCCAGATTTACGTGTCTCGGTTTGCTCTGCTTTGTCTCTTGCCCGTGGCGAGTAGGCTCCTGCCCCTTCTCCACGAGGTTCGGGGCAGCGGCCTCAGGTGTGCTGCCTTCCGCGGGGCACCGGGGTGGAAGGAACTCGCACTTTCCTCTCTTCTAAGAGTATCTGTGTTGCCTCAAACTGTCCCAGCTGGGTATTTCTGATTGGTCTCACAGTCACTTTAGAGGGACAAGTATCTCCTGTCCGCCAGGAGGAAGGGCCTTGTCTCACCTGTGACAGAGACCCCTTTTCAAGAGTTCTTATGATCTATGGTAAAACATTCGTGAGTGTCCACCTCGCCAGTCCTGGAACTGTGGCTTTCAGGACCCCAGACCTTTGGAGCGCCATTGCCCTGCTTCTCTGATGCCAGGGACAGGTCTACAGCCAGACCACTAACTCTGCCGAACCCTTGGCCAGTGACCCTGCTGGGGCCACGGACATCCCTCTTTGTTCTGCTGTCTTTGCAGCCCACACTTGCATGACTATAGCAGAAGTCCTAGACTGGCACAGCGTGCCCAAGTGAAATATTGTTGAATGGCGCCTACAGAAATAGAAGGACATTATTTTAAATTATCTCGATCGTAAAATCCAAGAGAAGATTTGGCAATATTGCAGAGGGAAAAAAAAACCTCAAAACCAGTTATTCCTTTTAAATAAAAACAAAAATGAGAAACAGTAACTATTAGAAATCCCACCTGGTGCTTTTCCTGTGTTAATGATGCTTCTTAAATTGCATGTGGGTAAATGGTAATTTTGTCTCACACCATTAAAAACTAATGGAACCCTTGATGATAAGAAATGCCATAGCTAGCTTGTTGGAAAACGTTTAATTAATAAAGTAATAAAATTATTGTAAACTAGTGCAGTTTCAGGGAGAATTCAATGGGATATAAAACAAATAAAACATCCTAGAGAGTTTGTATAGGAAATAAACATTACTATATAAAACCCCATATAAAGTTAAAGGGGTTTGTGTCACATAGAATTAAAATTAGCTATTATGCTAATAAAAAAAGACCATTCTTCCAGGGAAAAAGAGAACACAGCTTATAAAGAGCTATTTTCAATCATCCAAGAAAGTATCTAAATTACGAAAAAGAGATTATTGCATTTTTTCATAAGTTGGAAATCAGAAATTAGGAATGTGTATATTTATCATATTTACATAACCAAAGAATTGGTAAAATAAAATTGGCAAAGCATTCTTTCTTCTGCCTTTATGAAATATATGTTAATTCTTTATCCGCTGCACTTTTCCAAAGACACTTTAGAATTTTTTACACAATGGGATTGCTCAGCAATCCCCAAAAAGAGCAATTCCCGTGTATCTTTTGCTCTTCATTTGCAGTTAAATCTGAAATTATATTGATAATAATAATGCTGTCCTCACAGTCAACCCTGTTTTTCCTTTCTACGTCATGTATCATGAGTCCTTTTTAATCCTAGTCCTTAGGGTTTACCTGTTCTGTGACTAACAGAACAGTTTATAAAATGCACCAACTTAACGTCCTCACACAAGGGAGCTTTTGGGGCCCTCAGTCAGGAAAATTCTCGGTAAACAAAAGGACTTTGGGATGTAAATTACCGGTGGCCCGGGACAGGGGAAGGCAGGCAGAGCACAGAGCTCCGTCCCTTGCTGCACCTGCAGAAGCCCTGCCGATGTTCTCCGTGTGCCCGTGCACCGCACGCCTAAACACACTCACGTGTTCACAAATTCCGAAAACAGAACCTAGCAACGTCTGCAACCGAGCTCCGCGGTGAGAGGGTGAACGTGGCAGCCACCCTCGGGGGACTCGCATTCTCCTCCTCATTCCTCCTGCTTTAGAAGACAACCTGCAGTGCCTTTGTTTTTGCCAATACGCTCCCGAATCATTTTTAATGTTTAATTTGGTTTTTATTCCTAGGGAATTTTTTATTCAAAGTTACTCTACGTATAACCTGAGAGACGGGTGGAAGGTTCTTAGCAAATCTGCAAAACATAAACTGCAAGAAATAGGTTGACTTTAATATGTGAAGAGCTCTTTGTAAACAATGAACGGATGATAAATAATGTGGAAAAATTGGCAGAGGAATCTAACACGTAATTTTTAAAAGGGAAATGTAAATGATGTTAATGGCAATAAGCACAAGGTATATGAAAAATCCAAAAAAGAGAAATCGAATTGACTATAACAAAAGAGATAAGTGTGTGGAGATGTACACGCTCACACTTAGCTGCTAGTGTAACCTCCGCGTGACCACTGAACATATACTTAGCTCTCTGTGGCTTGCAATGAATCGCAGATCGAAAATATTTGGAAAAAACTTGTATTTGTACTGAATGTGCACAGACTTTTTCCTTGTCATTATTCCCTAAACAACACAGCACAACAACTGCTTACACATCAGTTACACTGTGTTAGCTATTCTAAGTCCTCTATATGATTTAAAGTATGCAGAAGGGTGTGCATAGATTGTGAAATAAATACTGTGCCATTTTCTACAGGGGCCGCAGCACCTGCAGAGTTGGGCGTCCACGGAGGTCCTGGAACAAGGCCTACAGACCCAGATGGAGGACTGCGTTTATGAGACTATGAAACACGTGCAGCCTTTGACTCAATGGTCCTACAACAGGAATTTATCATAGAGAAAGGACAGGGAAACACACAAAGCTATACACAGGGATATTCACAGCGATAGCATTTGTTAGTGGAAAATCTAGGGGGAAACAGCACTAGTAAGATACAAGTAAATAAACTATCCATATATAAAATGAAAACACAAAGTATAGCTCTGTATTTATTTGCATGGAAAGATACCATAACATATTGTTGAGAAAAACAGATTATGGAAAACTATGCATAATGTTGTACCACTAAGAAAATTAAGTTTGTGTATCTGGAAGACACACCCTAAATTTGAGTGATGCTCTTATGCAATGGGAGTTGAGTAGATTGTTGGGCACTTTTGATTTGCTATTTTATACATTTGTCTTTTGTTTCTCTATTATTTATTAGAAAGCATTTAGTAAGTTGGCAAATAAAAATGTATACACTGTTCCCCTTAAAATTTAAAAATTCATCCAGAAGCTAAATACAATTACCTTGTTCCATTTTTGGGTGCCAGGGTCAGTTGTCTGAAGTCTACCCAGTGAGGTTCTTTAGATTACGGAGTGTAACTCAAAGTATTCATATCACCACAATGTATGAAACCTTTCAAATTTCAGGATCAAATATCGCACCTGGAAGAAGAAAGGAAATACTAAACACATACACTCACTTCAACATACCTTCATCACGGTTTTCCAAAACATGGAGTAAAGTGTCCGTGAGCATGAAAACAAGAAAATTCATCTCAAAATTATATTAGTGCCTGAATATGGTTAGTCACTTGTTACACAATATAGATGGAGACCTAGGATTTTTTAATCTAATTACCTTGTGATGTTAAAGGAATGAGATAAGAAAGCAGTAACTTGAAAACTCTGCACAGATTTAAGAAATTTTAGCTCATTGGACACTCATTAGAATTCCTTAAACAATAGAAAGATAAATGGGTGGATGGATGGATAGAGCTACACAGAGGTATTTATAGATACACTTCCATGTGCACAGATCAGTTATATAATTACCTAGAGCCATCCCAGAACATCAGCTTTAGTAATTCACAATGAATTACCAAGAAGCCAGTGTGTTATTTCCCAAGTCTCCCCTCTCCTCTGTGTTACTCCAAATCCATCGCAGAGCTCAGATGACTCTGCCTCCTGAGTGTGTCCCTCATCTTTGCTCCAGTTCATCTTTGTCCACTGTGTGAGCCCAGGCCAAAGCAACTCCTCAGCCAACTTCCAGGTGCCCCCAAACTACTTCCTTCTGAGCCTCTTCTACTGCCTGGTGTTTCTGAAACACTAACTGTATTAGGTGACTCTCGGACTCAAAAACCCTTCTGTGAATCCTCCAACACCCCTAAAACCCTTTTCTAAAGGCCTATGAGGACCTGGGCCGGCTTTACCACTCTGGGGTTCCTTCCTGCTCCCCTTACCACATGCACCCTAAACTCCAGACCACCAAAGCTGGCTGCTGATCACACTCCAGGCCTTCTCATGCTTGGCCGGAAGCCTCCACACCTCCTCTGCCTGGCTCACACTTCTCATTCTCCAAGCTTCCGGTCACTTCCTCCAAAGCCATGCTTGAATTGCCTCTTCACCACGATGGAGGGCAAATACTGGCTGGCAGCCTGGGCCCCCACCCGTGACGAGTGCACCCTGCCCTTGCCATGTGATATTCTAGGGACACATTGACACTCGTGTCTCCTACATGACTGAACCCTCCTTGAAGACAGGGATGCCTCTGGCACAGCTTTGGGACACAGTAGATCCTCAAGAAAAGTCTGTGCAATGAATGAATGGACAAATAGATAGATGAGAACTATATCGTCTTGTGCCCACAAAACCTACACATAGCTAACTATTTTTGCTAATACAGAATTGAAAACAATCATTTGTTTTCACTCTCCATGAAATAATCAACCCTTGGTGCTCTGGTTGATCAAAGTCATTTTTAAAAAGCAAAACGAGGAGCAGATAGAGTCCTAGTAAAATTTGCAAGTAAAGTTTAGCACAAACATCCTCAGTATCCAGGTTAAATTCTGAGCACATAAAAAGGTTTTCTCATCTATAGCACTAAGTCCACATGTTGTTTAGGATAATGGTGTTTCTGGTGACAGTCGTACTAAAATATGTCCCAGAATAGGTTACTAAACCAGAGGGAGTCTCTTTCTGTTGCAGAATGTCTGGATGTGCGTACAATCTGAATAGTAACAGCAGCTTTATGGTGTGATGGAGTTAGTCAACACACGATATAGCTGTGGATTTGAAAGAAATAAAAGCAGCAGGCAGACAGACAGATAAATCTGGCCAAAAAGGAAGAATAGAGACAATTCTCCTCAGCGAAGATCAACAAAAAGCTAAGGAGGTGAAAGGAAATGCAAAACCCAACGGGACCTCAGAGGGCTCTAGACAAGAGTAGGGGGGCCGTGCTCATGTCCCATGCCCGTGTGCAGAAGGGGCTCATCTTCCCCCAGGACTCGAGCTCCTCTGGGTGTGTATGTGCTCATGAGTATGTGTGTGTAGACAAAGATAACTCCTCTAGCCTTAAACACTGTAAAGCACAATATCAACAGAATGCATCATTGTCCTTAAACTATAATACGGTGGCCAAAGGGGCGGGATGGGAAGACTACAGCCACCTACAGATTTGTCAATTTACACCTTCATCCGGAAGCATGTTTCTGTCTTCCATGTCAAGAAAAAAGAAAACTGAGCATAATCTTTTGTCTACATCCAGCTATTTTTGAATGGTCTTCCATCTCATTTATTTCAGAGCCAAGTTGCTCAAGTGAGTAATCTGACATTATTTATCGTGTCCGTCTGCGTTCCGGCTTTGGAACCCAACACTCCAGCAGCTGCACTAAGGCGTGCTGTGTAGATATCTGAGGTGATTCCTCTGGGGTTTTTTACACTTATTCACAGTCTCCTTCCCATCTTTCCTGGTTTTCCTGCTGAATCTTCAATTCTCCTTCTCAATCTCCTTCACTATTTCTCTTCTGATTCTCCCTTCTCATTAGTTTCCCCCAACCCTGCCAGCCACACACACACACACACACACACACACACACTGCCACCTGGGAAAAGCGCTTTCTTGCCCAGCTTTCCCTACTATTCTCAGAGCAGTGATCTGAAGTGTCTGAATGTACCAAGAGATGGATGCGAGAAGAAAAGTGTGAACACAAACTGTAAGGCGTTCACAATGGAAGAGTCCTCCTAGGAAGGTTGCTGCGGAGGAGAAGGTCTAACAATTCCCATCTTCCCTGCAAAGAAATCAGCACATAGCACTGAAAACCGCAAACCGAGGTCTGTTCGGGGTGTGGAGGTGACCCCAGGGACACAGAAGTCAGCGAGAAGAGCCGTTGTCCCAAGATCCCTCACTCTGGCTTCCTCGACTTCATGCACGCATGTATCAAAGCTGCCCAAGATAAAATTCCAAACTCACAGCTTCCTCAGGTATTACAGAATCAGTCTTTTGATGTTGAATTTGCCTAAATAAAAAAGATAACTGGCGCCTTTCCAAAGCAGACCTCCAGGGATGGAGCAGTGGAGAGGGGATGCGGGCAGCACAGTGGAAGGGGAGGCAGCGGTCACCCGCCTCGCTGGTGGAGAAAGAATCACGTGTCCGTCCTTCCAACCGTCCGTCTGCACACTGCCCACTGGAGTAACCAGCTACTGAGTCTCAGGAACATCGCTAAGCAACGATGTTTGCCATTGGAGTCTCCCGGGGAAAATCCACCTGCCGGTTCCTGCATTTGACGTTAAACCTATTCTAAATGTACTTGCTTTTCACTGCAGATGTGAAAATAACATGGCTGTACCAGAGGTTACTGATTCTGGCAGGTGACACATTCGCTACGTGTCTCTCAATTTCCATACATTAAGCATTGAAGACATGAAACTCTGGGTGACACATCAACGTTTGCATATTTGTAGGGTATACGCATATGCATAAGATGCAGAATCACGAAGGAAGCAGGTACACCGCTTTCCACGGGCGCACACGTACCGGGTGCTGTAGTGTGGACACTGAAGTCCCCTGTGACATCCCGTAGGCCTCTGGGGCTTTACGAGGGTTACTGGATTCTGCTACCAATAATGGGTCTAATGTACCTTGTTTACAGCATTTCTGATTAAAAACAAAGAACAGGCCAGGGGGCAGGGGATTAAGAAGGCACATTCGTTAGCAATCTCAAGCTAAAAGGTAGTCATAATCCATAAACTATCGACCCAATAGACAGAAATTTCCCTTTGCTGTAAATCAATTAACATTTATACATGAGCCATTATAAGCCATCAGGTTATAAGCCATTAAAGTGAATACCTATTGTATTGATTAGCATAGCCTGTTATTAATCAATGTCATCGGAACCTCAAACCTCTCACAGGCTGTGTGTCTTAAAGAAACACAGCACCCCTCCAGCCTTGCACTGTGTTTTCTAGCCTTGGGCGGGACACTTTGGGGGACCTTCTGTGTGTGTGGCACCCTGTAGAGCCCATAGCCACAGTGCATCCTCCAGAATAACCCGTTCACGCTGCAGGGAAGCCACGAGAATCTCAGTGACACGGCAGCTTTGATGTCATCTACAGCAAAACAGCAGCACACTAACTTCACATTTGGGTGAGACACTGAGTTTGTAAGGTACGGACAGTGATCAGCACCCGAAGTTGAATGTCCCTGTCCTCCCAGATTCCACCCCCGCATCCTAAAGCAACCTAAATAGTGCAGCTAACACCGCGAAGATGCTCTCTGCAGAGCCTGCCCAAATCCAATGTGCCTGCTTCACAGCAGTACAAACCAGGACAATCCTTGTAAAATGTTTCCCTTATTATTGTTTTAAGACGGTGGTCTCTGTAGGAAAAAAGATGTCTTTAAACTTTAGAATGAAATTTTTAGCTGACGTTTCTGCACAGATTTAACAGAACTGGCATAAGACCCTAAACCGTACAGTCGCATGTGCGTCCACAGAGCTGTCTGTTGGGGGACAGCACATTGTCCCCATGATAAAGTCATATTAAGGGCACAGTGGGTTATAAAGTAGAATCCACCCAAGGGGGTTTGCAACCTTTTACAGAACGTTAGCCTCATTTTCTATGTAAACCCAATTAACCTCTGAGGACAATAACTGTATGACAAAACAATTATTATTCACCCCATCTTCCATTAATCATGAATAAACTAGTTATTTCATTTTCTCCTTAAAACTGTTTAAATAACACAGAAATTTAATTAACATTTCTTTTTTATTGAAGTGGATTTTGTAGTTTGAAAAGACTTCTCCACAGATTTTTTTTGAAAACAAGAACAAGAACAAATCACCCAAATTAAAATTCTTCAGTTGTCTACTGCGAGGCCTCCACAAATAATCAATCATCCTCATTCGGAGTCTTCGCAAAGAGCGTGTTAGACAAGTTGGTGTTGATGAAGCCCATTGAGGTGTGTGCACGGGAGCTGTGCAGCAGTTTCTCTTTCCCAGCATCGTCTGGCAATGCTGCCCTGAAGATGGACCAGGACTGTGCAAGAAGATGTGATGATAGCAGTATTATTGTTATTATTATTATTATTATTACTATCATCATCATCAGTATGCCCCAAAGAATGTTCTCATGTTAGACTAGAGGCCGCCTCGAAGTCATCTGAAATGACAGTTAATGTGGAAGAGGGCCGGATGAGAAGCGGGTTACCGAGGGACCTGCCTGTGGGACTCGGCCGAAATCAGGCATGTCTGCCTCAGTGAGAGATTTCAATTCACAGAACAGTGGTTTTTTTTTTGTTTTTTTTTTTTTGCGTGTGTGTGTGGATTTTTTTTTTTAACTACAACAAAGTTCTGCTTATTTCTTCCATGAAGGAAGACATCTTTTTTTAAGTGAAATTGGCAGTGAGGTTATGTGTAAGGCAAATTGCGTCTGAGCCAATAATCTGTCAGTCTCGCCGTCCGGAATGTTCACATGAAGATGCAAACAGAAAAAGAAGCCACTTCATATGGAAGGGAAAGGAGCGCACGCGTCCTCCTCCGGATCCTTCAGGGTCCACACGTCCTCGCAGACGGGGACCACAGGATCCCGGGGAAGAAAGAAGATGGTGTCAGGGACAGATGCTGCAGGGGGTCCCAGGGGACAACTCACTGTGGGCTCACCCAGAAACACCAGTCCTGTCCCCTCTGGGGACCAGCAGGCTTTTCCTCAGCATCACTCATGCGCAGTGGCACCC
>RJWT010004831.1:0-32345 GCA_004365215.1 Cuniculus paca
CCAATATCAACAATTCCATATCCAAGATTTTTCTCCTTTGAGGGGAAAGTTTGTAAGTTTCTTGTCTTACAGAAAATATTACCAGATGAAAGGAATTTTGGTGATGGGGTTAATTAAAGAACTTTGAAATGGGGAGATTATCTTCAGTTGTGCAGTGGGACTATATAATCCAAATGGTCCTAAAAGAGGGAAGCAGGAGGGTCAGGAGTTGCAATGATGAAGTGGAGGTCAGATAGGGAGAGATTTGCAGGTACTACACTGGTGGCTTTAAAGTACTGGGGAAGGGGCCGCAAGTCAAGAAATGTAGGCAGCTTTTAGAACTCGAAAAGACACGGGAACAGATTCTTCCTAAGGTCTTTGAAAAGGTTAGCCCTGTTGACATCTGAATTTTATCCCAGTGAGACCAATTTTGAAATTCTTACCTCCAGAAGCATATTAATAAATTGTGAACGTTTTTAGCCACTGTGATAATTTGCTACACCAGGAATAGGAGACTAATATCTGAAGTCACTCCCTTCTCAGAATGAACAGTGCTGGCCTCTTACTGACCTCATGCTGCAGGCTTTGCAGAGCACCGTAATGGCTTATATAAACCTGTTTTAATTCTGTAAAATGAGACATGATGCATTTTCAGCATCCCCCAAACATTAAAGGTAAGTTTTTTTATGTTTTTATTTAAAGCTTGAATGAGGAGAGATTTTATTAGTAGATAGCAAACCAGTGGTCATTCAGGGGCCCACATGCACACATTAGTGGACCTCAGGGAGGGAACCAGACAACAAGTGCTGCTGCAGATGACCCGCCTCCTAACAATCCAGCCAGCAGCAAAGCAGACTCTCCTTTCTGCTTGGGGACACAGATACACTGAGATGATCTTTCAGAAGGCAATCTGACCTGACCTCCTGGATGAAGTGATCAGGAACAGGGCGGGGGCGGGGGGCTCCTCTGTCTTCCGTGTGACTTGTTTGCTTCTCACAGGTACCTGCCAAAGGCCTGCGTGATCTTCTACCGTCCAGTGGGAGGGCAGAGTCAGATGCCTGGGCCTTATGCTCTGAATGATCCGAAGGATAGCTGAGCCACAGACAACAAAAACCAACAGTGCCAGCAGCCCTGGTCCTACAGGGTATTTTTCTTCTTGTGACCTCATGGTGTGTGTAAAGCCAGGGGTGAAGTCTGCGAAAGGGAGGTGATAAGTGGCCTTATCCTTCATTCATCAACAAACATTCTAACACCCCCCAGATGTTGGGCCCAGGTACATGCAATTGTCCTTTAAGGATGTGACTTTTCATTTTCTCAAGGACGTTGGTCTAACTCTCCTGAGCAAGCACCTCCATCCACCAAGATAGCCCAGGCAGCCACTCCCAGAGGGCCATGGCCAACCAGGGCCCACTCCACTCATGAGAGAGAGAGAGAGAACTCCAAGCTCCCTCCAGCCCACCCCAGCTCAAGGATAAGTTTTAATGAAGCATCTGTCTCTATTGTTGACTTTTTACTACTGATATCTATAAGCTTCTAACTACTCCTGCTTCTCTTTTTGACTCAAATCTGGTGTCTTAGTTACTTTTCTCTTTTGTTACTGGTACAAAATACCTGACGTCCAAAGTTAAAGAGGGAAAAGTTTATTTAGCTCGCAGTGTGTGGAGGTTTCAGTCCATAGCTGGCTCCAAAGCAGCGTGGCATGGCAACAGTTCATGACAGGGTGGAAGACAGGAAAAGCAAAAAGCGCAAAAGGAGGAAGCAAGTGTCTTTTTCTCCTTTTGTATTGTATGCAGGCTATTTGCTCTAGGGTGAGTGTAGCACTCGTATTCCCAATTCCAGCACTAGACAATAAACAAATCACAAACTCTAGATTCAGCCAACTCCAAAAGGCCTGTCCCCCATTACCACATGCGGTTTTGTGGGGACATCTGTACACAAACCATAGCATCTGACAAAGCCAATAAGAAATCCACACTTGTTTCTGCCATGGATCAGGCAGAAATTGACTAAGCCCTGCACTTCAGATGGAAACCTTCACTCTGACTCCATTTCCTAACCAAGTAAACATTCAAACTACTAATCCTTCCTTTAGTAAAGCCACTTTGAGTCAGCAGCTGCCAGCTTTCCCCTGCAGCCTCATCATGTGAGTGATCAACCTATCCTGCCCCATGGGTGAGGCATGATGCCATCTATCTCAACATCCTTTCAGTTTTGTGTGCCAGGTGGATCTCACCTCTTGGGGTGATCACAGAACACTTGAGTAATTCAGTGTGCCAAGTAGGCTGTTAAAATTACCTGCACATTGTAAAAGGTATTTCCCTCAGGTTTTTTGGGAAATTTTATTTTGCATTACAATAAGTACAAGATTTTAGAGGGTGACAGGTTACTTCAAAGAAATTTGTGCCCTCAGGCTCCTTCTGGGATGAGTTCATCTCGAAGGTGAAAGACAGAGACGCACTATTTTAAAATAACTTGATTTCAAAGGAGGATTTGATAAGTAGATAAGATCAGGTCATTTATCCCAGAGGTCATGGTGTTTAAAAGTTGACCTGGTTTCTTTGAGCAGAAGCTATCTTGGATGGCATGCAGGTTAAGAATATTTAAACATTTTAAAGCATCAATTAGTGCATATGCACTGGCTTCAAATATTTTGCCATCCTAAAATATTGTCCTTCCCCTGTATTCTGCCTTTATTTTTCTAGTAGAATTTCATTCAATACTCACAATAACTTGCAGATGATCCTTGGAGGATCACTCCAGGAAATCTGCATGTGTTTGCGTGACTGTTAATGTCTCTGTGTGGTGAGGGGCACAGCAGGAGAGAGAGACAGACTGACTTAGGGCACTTGAACTGGAGAGAGAAAATGGCACCCAGTTAAAACATTCTCTGTGAAATTTTATTGTAGGATATAAGTATGACGAATGTGTCATCTGCCAGGCTGCTCTTCTACAAACTAAAACTAAAATTTTTTTAGTATGTATTTTTTTTATCATTTAGAACATCAAATTTTATGGTATTTGCCTTTCTGGAAGCTTCATTGAGCCAGAAATCATGTTGGAAAAGTAGAGCATGGAAAAGCTCATGGTGAAGTGGGGGCAGGCAGACGGGAGCCCACCCTGGCACACTCGCAGGGTGCCTGCAGCCCTGGGCTCTCGTCTTGCAGGCAGTGCCCTCGTGGGCATCCACACCAGTGCTAGTGAAGGAGAATCCCAACCAAGACAGCATACATTTTCTGCCCATACCCAGAAATGTACTCATGGCTACTTTGAAGCATTCATTCTGCCACTATTCCATTTCAGTCTTGATTGATTGGAAATGGACATTAAAGGGGAAAGGGAAGCTGAGGAGAGGGCACGAAATCCCTTTAAATGACTCATCTCTATCTTGGGACTTTTTAAATATTAAGTACATCAAAATTTCCTTCATGACCTACATGACATTCCCCTAGCTATTTGATTTTTTTCTGATCGTGAGTCTTCAGTTTGAAGAAATACCTTCTTTTCTATGTCCCTCGGTGATTCTTATCAGTACTGCTTACCTAGCAATTATTTGTGCATCCCCTTGTGATGAGCCTTTGTGTTCTTTCCCTATTAGATCTAAACTTTATATCTCCAGCCCCCTTTTTGGTGGTACCAGAGCTCATGCATACTAGATGAGTGCACTACTGCTGATCGACATCCCCAGCTGACTTGGTTATTTTTCTCATCACTGAGACAAAACACCCTAAACCCAGAGTTAAAGGAGAAAAGGTTTATTTGGCTCAAAGTTTGTAGAGATTTCAGTTCACAGTTAGCTGGCTCCAAAGCAGAGTGGTGTGGCAGGGGGGCATCGCAGAAGAGAAACAGTTCTTGGCAGGCAGAAGGCAGCAGAGCACAGAAGCAGTAGTGACCAACAGCAAGTGACAAGTGATAGCAGCAGCCCTCTTTCTGTCCCTTGTATTCTTCTTTTCTAATTTTATGGAAAAAGTAAAACAAAATTTCACAACAAAATAATAGGAGAATAACAATAGTTAGTACATTGCATAGTGTTATCTTTAAAGTAGTTAGAGTATAAAATATGGGCATAAAATATTCTGCAATTGATATTAGCAAAACCCTTCCTGGTCAATGAACTAAGACACATTAGTAGTATAACTAACATGCATGCTTTTTCTTTTTCCCTTCCTTCCTTTCCCCTTTTGCCATCCTAGTTTCTTTTTCCTTTTGAACAGTTTCTTCCCATTTCACAATATCTATTGTACATTTTAGACCTTATTTACTCTTTCAGTTTGTCCCTCCAGGGAGACAATATAATGTTTACACTTGTGAGTCTGGTTTATTTTGCTTATGAACATGGTCTTGAGTTGCATCTATTTACTTTAAAAAGTCTCAAGTTTATCCTTCTTTATGAAGTAGTTTATTCTTCTTATGAGTAATATCCCATTGCATAAAAATACTACATCTTTTTTATCCATTCCTCAGTTGTTAGGCATTTGGGTTGTTTCCAAGATTTAGCTGCTACAAATTTTGCTGCTATAAACATGGGTGCACAAATATCACTGTGGTATGTTTTTAATTCTTCTGGGAAGATATTCAGAAAGAGAATAGCTGGATTGAATGGGACTTCCACTCCTAGTTTTTTGAGGCATCTCCACACTGATTTCCACAGAGGTTGTACCTGTCTGCGTTCCCACCAACAGTGGAGAAGGGTTCCTTTTTCCCCACAGCCTCTCCAGCATTTGTTATTGGTTGATTTCTTGATAACAGCCATTCTTTCTGGGGTGAGATGATATCTCAGTGTTGTTTTAATTTGCATCTCTCAAATGATCAGTGATTTTGAACATTTTTTTGTATATTTATTTGCCATTTGTATTTCTTCATCTGAGAAGTGAATATTCATCTCAGATGCCCATTTTTGGATTGGGTCTTTGTCCCTTATATTCTATCCAGGCTACCTTCCCTTAGGGTGGGTAGCACAGGGAGACCTTTCCATAACCTACACCTAGAACTATGTCAGACCAATCAGTGGACTAATTTAACAATCACACACCCTTGATCCCAGCATTACACACTCTAGATCCAGCTACCTCTGAAAAATTCCACCTATGACCATGTTATAGTTTAGGTCTGAATTTGCCCCCAAAACCTTACATAGTCATGGGGATCTGGCTTTTCAGAGGAGGCTGAATCTAGTGTGTGATTGATTCATAGTGCAATGCTGGGATAAAGGGTGTGAGTGCTATACCTGTCCTAGGGTAGGTGGCCTGCATTACAATGTAAGGACAGAAAGAATCTTCTCTTTCTGTTTCTCTCTGTCTCTGTCTCTTTTTTTCTCTCTCTGTCTCTGTCTCTTTTTTCTCTCTCTGTCTCTGTCTCTTTTTCTCTCTCTGTCTCTCTCTTGTTGCTTTTGCTGTCTTCTGCCACCATGAACTGTTGCCCCTCTCCCATGCCACCCTATCTTAGAGCCAGCTGTAGACTGAAACCTCTACAGATTGTGAGCTAAGTAAACCTTTTCCCTTTTAACTTTGGGTATTGGGTATTTTGTACTGACAAAGAGAAAAGTAACTAAGACCGCATGAGGTTTGGGAGGACTTCTAAACATAAAACATAATGCCAGCCCTGTTTTTTTTTTTTTAATTTGAGACAGTCTTGCTAAGTTGCTAAATTGCTCAGGCTGGCCTCCTGCTTGCATTCCTCCTGCCTTAGCCTTGCAAGTAGCTGGGAGGAGGCTAAGGAGCTATATCCCAATTTTAATTAAGATTTATTTAATAAAGACTATTGTTTTTACCTTAAGGTTTCTTAAGGGTTTTTTTTATCCTCCTCATAAGCCAGTAACATCAAACAGTCATTGCTTTGTCATATATGTTGAATGAATAAGTGTTGGTTAAACTTTGGTTTATTGAATACTTTTTAAAAGATGCTTAAGTTTCAGAAACCTTCTGGTGACTACCAATGAGTTGGGCTTCTGAAGATTATTAGTGTTAAAAAGATGTTAATGTACACTTAACTCAATTCAAAATGTATTACCTGAATGATTCATATGGACCAGGTACTGTGTTAGGTTTGGAGAATGCAAAGATGACTAAGAAACAATCATGATGTCAAAGGCTTCACAGAATAAAAGGAAAACAGATTTACAAATAAATGACTGTGCACAATAGCGTAAGTTCTACTAGGATAAAGTTCCATATGTAGGGATTTACAAGTAAAAGAGAACGTGGTATTCATCAAACAACTGACACAGAAGGAAGACTCCACCAAACTCCATGCCTAACAGGTGACAGTTCACACTGCCTGCTGCTGGAGGTTTCTGAGTTTGCTCCCAGTGTTTTGTATTGTACGTAGATTCAGTCTTGTTCAAATTCTGGGTAGGATTAGGTTTATAAGAAACACTTTTTTTTTTTTGGTCTCACTCATTTTTTTAGATCTCATCAGTAATTTCAGCTAAGTGTTTGTGGAATGCCATGAGCAAATAAACAGCCAAGTATCAAATTTTGACTCATTTGTCCCCCAATTCTAGTGGCAGAGAGGAAAAGAATTTCTCTGAAAATTTGTGCCAGTAAAGAAGAATATCGTTAGAAGTTTTTCTACCTTGGTTTACTCTGAGATGTGTTTTGACCAACTGATTTTGAAGCTCCCTTGGCACAGGGCTCTGATAATGAGGTGAGCCATCTCGTCCCCCAAAGACTGGCTTCAGACCGAAGGCATTAATGTGAAGCGTCTGCAACTGTTAAATCCATTTATTGATGGTATTGGTTTGTACGCAGACTAATATCATAGCACCGAGGACGAGTCAGAGTAAAGGACGTGCAGGTACATCTGTGTTGTGACCATTGATTAATTTGCAGAAAGACACTAAGCGAGTTGCTGCCACCATTCTTTTACTGGGGAGGAGGCAATCTTACCCCCTCTAAACCTGATATTTTTCCTATAACACAAGGATACTTATGTTGTTAAACCTGATATTTTTCCTATAACACAAGGATACTTATGTGATAAAAAAAAAAAGCACCCCTGCTGGTTTGTTTGTTGAGGGAACATATGTTTTCCAAAATAAAGCCTATGCATTCTTTATTTAAAAATGCTTTTTGCAAAAGCAGTGTACTCTGCAGATGGAGCAGCTTCTATAGCTATGTAGCTGGCTGTTAAATAGTTTATTCTACATTCAATTGACTCCCAAAGGCTGCAGTTTTCAGTGCCATTAAGATCACCAACATTTCTTATTGAGAAGGTCAATAGGCTTGTTATGAAGTCTTGTAAATCATCAACTCACTCTTTCTGTAGTATGTAATATGTCCCAGTTCACATCCCTTAAAAATTATAAACCTCAGTACACACCATGTATCAATCAAATAAATCAGTTGCTATAAATATAGGTTTTCTTTTGGTTCTAGACACATTCATCCCCTTGCATTTCACAGATTTTAAATGCTTTTAGCTTGATAGCAGGATCTCTGTTAGTATCAGAATATCAGAAAGCTGGGACCCAATCAGTTTTCAATACTTCATATGTGAAAGGTTTCTGTCCTAATATAAATTACTGGACATAATGGCAGTGGTATAGCCGAACCACTAGCTCCCCCCCATTACAGCTTCCTCCTATGTGCGCCAGAATGCCGAAATTCCCACCAGTCTGTTACACGTCATCAATGCTCGCCCCCAGTGCCATCCCCTTCTGGTCAGAGATCATATAACCCCCACCCCCTCCGTATCGGGCAGAGGAAGTAGTTCAGCCATGCTGGGTGAATGTTCCTCCCCGCATCCTCACCCCCAATAAATCCCTACCTTAGATATCTCCTGCTTCTCTACCGTGCCGCTCCTGCTTCTCTGTGCTGCTTTTAAAATATCCTATCATATGGTGCAGGGACTTGGATAACAGTGTGTGGGCTCCCAAGATTTATCCTTGGTTTTGAGCTCCCCTGTTTATTACGAGCTGAATTTTCCTTGCTCTGGGGCCTGCAGACTTTGCTGATGCCACATCCCATCCAACATTAGTCCACTTTGTCACAGGTGAGCTTTCGTTCCATCCGGAGTTTCTCATTTCCGTTCCATTTAAATTCGTGGGTCCACGTGGGAAACTTCTTCCCATCTCTTGGATAAAGATGATAGTTCTCACGGTTCCTTGGGTAAACACCCCGAGGCAGGACTTTTATTCTTTGTCCTGGAGACCCCACCTTGTTCTCTTGGTGAAGGCTGATGAGAGTGGGTGTTGGGACCGTCTCTCTCGCACTTTCAAAACAGGTGATGACCTCTTTTGAAAAGTGTGACCCAGCTGGTTTCTTGTTGGCCGACTTGAAGGCCTGTAATGTTCTTCTGTTTTATCTGGTTTTATCCTACTTTGTTTTGTTTGAGTTTATTGTCTGTAAATGTATGAACAACCATTTTGAAGAGAGCAAGAGACACTAGGGTAACCATTGTTAATCTCCTGTTGTTATGTTTTGAAAACCTATATAGCTTGCAGTGTTCTGTTTTGAAGTGCTATATTATGTTTGACTCTATTCCATTTTATTTTGCTTTGTTTTGTTCTGTTCTGTTTTGTTTTGTTCTATTCTCTTTAAAATAAAAAAAAAAGAAAAGTGTGACCTGGGACAGCTTTCACGTTCCTTGGGCAAACAGCCCGAGGCAAAGCTGACCCGGGACAGCTTTCACGTCCTTGAGCAGAACTGGCTTGAGGCAGAGCTGTTCCCTTAGTTCACCTTTAATTCATTTACTTTGGGGAATGCTATTTCCTATCCCCCAAAAAACACACCTCTCGGGTGCCTGGTTTGTAACCTGGCTGCCCTTGGCCTTAAAAAGGTCATAAAAACCAAAAAGCTGATCTTTTACTGCCAGGAGGCTTGGCCAACCTACCAGTTTAACCAGTGGCCTAAAGGGGGAACTTTTGATCCCTCTATCCTGCAAGGTTTATATCTCGGCAGATTGGCAGAAAAAGGCCCTTCTGTTCAGGCCTTTTTCACTCTGAGGACACGTCCTTATCTCACTCTCTCTCTTCCCTCCCTGCTACACCCCTTAGACAAGGCGCCTCCTGCTTTTACTCTCCCTCCCCCATATCCCCAAGCCCAAACCTCTCAGCCTTCTCAACTAGAGGTTTCCGAATCCCCTGCTGCTTCCCCTCCCCAGGCTCAGATTCCTCACTCCCCTCATCCTGAGCCACCAATTCCGTCAGATAGCTCCCCTTCTGCACTCTTTTCCCTGCTGGCTCACTATATTCAGTTGCATGCCTCTCAGCCACCTAACAAACTGCATGGTATCCAACTGCCATCTTGAGATCCAATGCCATGTGGTTCTCAGCAGCCATCTTACTACCAGACACATGGGGGACAGCCATCATCTTGTAGCCTTCCACCATGCGACAGGGCGCCGCCATCTTGTGGTCCTCCACCAAGTGACAGGGTGCCGCCATTTTGCTGTAGTTCCCATAGTAACCAGCTGCCGCCTACTTGTATTCCCTCACCACATGACCAGCAGCCGCCACCTTGCGGGCTGTATAATCAGTCACCACCTGGTAGCTGCTCATTACATGGTAACAAACAGTCATCTTTTGTTCAAATGCCCTACAATTGCCCACAGTTGTCTGCAGGGTGACTGGCTGTTCAGTGCCTACCTACACCTCCCAATCTGTAGCTTTTTCAGCCTCAATCCCTATTCTCCCTTTGGGAAATGGCTGGTCCACAGGGACTAGTTCGTATTCATGTTCCTTTTTCTCTTTCCAACCTATCTCAGATTAGCCATAAATTAGGTTCCTTTTCTGTTGACCCACAAACTTATAAATTTATAACTGTTATATACATTTCAAGGGTGTTTATGTAATTCTAAATTCCACCCTCAGCTCACAAAAACAAACTCAGCTATGGTAAGCTGCTCAAAAAAATAGAGCCAATCATAGATATATCCTTGGTTTGCTATTCTTACTTTAAGAGATCTCTGCTAATTGACCTATAAAAAATTCAAATTGGCCAAATATATTTGAGTGCACTCTGTATAAAATGTCTGTTAAACTGTATATGTTTCTATGTCCAATCTGTACAGATTGTCTATATATGTTTCCAATGCTGTCTGAGTCATTATTTAAAAAATTTCTGGGTTAAAATAATTTCAGAAATCCCTTTGGATGGGGGGAGATTAGACAGGACTTCAACTGATGAATAAGAAAGCAGCTGCCTGGTAACTTTTAACCAGTTTTTGTTCATTAATTGAAAGCCCCAATAATCTCCATAGCCTTATGGGAGATACCTCATTTAAAGTTATATTAAGGTTCTTAATTTAAAGATGCTAATACAAAGGTTTCACATGGCTAAGACAATTTGGTATCACTGATCTTATGGTATACTCATGCCTTCAAGTACACAAATGTATTGTAAAATTGAAGTTATTTATAATGATAAACATCTTTCAGGTCCAGACATCAGCCTTTTTCTTGTACTCCAGCCAGCAGATTCAAGTCAAACCAACATGAGGTCACCAGTCAAATAATAATCTTTATGTAATGTATAACAATGTCACAAATTTCTTCAATGATCTTATCAAAAATACAAATTCACCTGTGTTAGAAAATGTCAGCTTACATGTTTAAACACCCATAATTTAAAAAAATAACAGTTCCATTTAATGTTCTATATTTGGACTAATGTAAAGCCACACTCTCATAAAAGGGATAATTCTCATTACTCTTATTTTATTTCTCAGTCTGCCCCTGACATTCAAGAGAAACTACAAAAGGCTAAAGTTGGCCCTCAGACACCATAGGGAGACCTTCTTAATATGGCTTTTTGTGTTTTCAACAACAGAGGCACAAAAAAGAAACTTGCTAAATATCAATCTGATTTCTTAGCAGTGACACTCAGGGCTCCCAAGACAGGTAAACCAAAATAAGGCAGAGCTACCTGAGCCCCTCCCAGACCATGCTTCAAGTTCAACAAGGAGGACAATGGGCAAGAAAATGCCCCAATCCATAGCCTCCTCTGCAATCTCAAGGGCCACTGGAAGAGCGACTGTCCTAGCCGCCAGAGAGCGGGTAAGCCATCCTCTAATTCCTTGCCCTCACAGGAGATCTCATCACCATCAGATTCATCACTGGCTGATCTACTTGGACTTGCTGCTGAAGACTGATGGGGCTTGGGATCCACGGCTCCCCATCAAGGCATCCTTCTTGGAGCCCCGAGTCTCACTAGAGGTCTCAGGTAAAACACTTTCTGTACTTGTGGACATGAAGGCCATATATAGTGTACTTCCTGAGATCTCAGGCCGTTATATTAAGTCCTTGGTCTCTATAGTGGATTTTGATGACCAACCTACACAGTCTCTTCAAACAGAGCCCATTCCATGCGGGCTCCAAACTCTCTTCTTCACACATAACTTTCTAATTATATCAACATTCTCACACACTCCTTTTAGGTAAAAATCTCCAAAAGCTTAACTTCTCCTTTACCTTCTCCCTCCCCATAGTTCTCATCCTCCAAACACCAACACAGTGCACCACAAAACCATCCCTGCCTCTCCCTCCTTCCCTCATTGATCCCATCATCTGGGACACCTCCAACCCCACTCACGCTACCCATGCTATACCTGTATTAATTAGTCTCAAAAACCTTTCAATCTTTTCTTGTGTTCCCCAATACCCCATAGCTCCCAAACATCTATAGGGGATTAAACCTATAATCAAGCATCTTTTAGACAATGGTTTTCTTAAACCTACCCATTCACCCTACAATACTCCCATTCTCCCAGTATTCAAGCCTAATGGGTCCTATCATCTGGTACAAGACCTTAGGGTTATCAATGATGCTGTTACCCCAATTCACCCAGTGGTGCCAAACTCTTATACTATGCTCTCCCATATCCCCCCCTCCACCACTCACTTTACAGTCCTAAACCTTAAAGATGCCTTTTTTACCATCCCCCTACACCCTGATTGTCAGGATTTCTTTGTGTTTATGTGGACTGACCCAGACACTCTCAGGTCTCAACAACTGACCTGGACAGTGCTCCCTCAAAGGTTCAAGGCTAGTCCTCATTTCCTTAGCCAAGCTCAGAGCACTTCCCCAGGCTCCTACCTTTCTAAGCCCTTTTAAACTCATATATAGCTGACCATTTCCTACCCTGCAATCTTCCTACCTCTCAAAACCTCCTTCCTCTTGCTGACTACATCCCAATTCTCTCCTTCCTCCAACACTTGTTATGACAACATGTTGACCTCTATCTTCCCCAATCTTCTGGTGGGACCAAGCCAGATCTTCTTATATCCCCAGGAGACCTAATATATCTTAAATCTTCTAAGTCCGCAGAACTACAACCAAACTGGAGTGGCCCCTACCTAGTCTACCTCGCAAACCCCAATGGTGATCAAGGTCACTGGACAGCCAACCTGGTTCCATGTCACTCAGGCTAAGCGGTGCCCTCCTGACTCTAAACATCCCAAGTGGTCATCATATCTCATATCTCCCACCTGTCTGCGCCTAAGAGCCTACAGCCATGGCTTTCAGATTAACTCATGTTTTGCTATCCTACCTGGTTCTTGGTCCTTTACATCCTACTAGTTATTTTTACTGCAGGATTATGGGTCATCTTTCCTAAAAACTCCCACATTATGCATAAAACCACTTTTATAATGTTTTACATAATAACTATCTCAGTTCTCTCCACCCTCAGCTGTTTGGTTAAACATGAGACCCCTTTAAATCTGGGCTCTCACCTCCCGTACAGTGACATGGCTACAGCCTTCCCTATACCTAATCTCCAAACATGATTTCACTGTCAGGCCTTGCATCTCTCATGCTTCCCATTCTCTCCAGCACAACTCCTGGACCAGAGACAAATCCTATCTACACTTTCATTTTTACCCTTTCAGATGGGGGAGTAAATGCCTACCAAAACTTCACCTCTCCTAACTCCACACTCATTTTTTAGATTCTTCCTCACCATAGCCTTGATAGAATGACACATTTAGATCTTGGGCACTTTTTCTCTATCTGCACTGGGTCCTTTCATTGCAATAGTGACTTGCCTCCTCATAACACCTTGTTTGTTTTTTATTTCTCTTCAATCTAGGATGTAAGCATTTAACTCTTTGTCCTGGCTAAAATACCTGGTACCAGCTCCTACATGGACATCAACCATCATCCCGTCAACTCTCCTGATCCCCCAACACAATGCCCCCACTCAGCAGGAAGTAGCTAAAGAGACAAATTCTTTGCCCATTTTCTAACAACACAAAGACGGGAATGAAAGGTTTCTGTCCTAATATAAATTACTGGACATAATGGCACTGGTATAGCCAAACCACTAGCCCCTCCCCCCATTATAGCTTTCTCCTATGTGTGCCAGAATGCCAAAATTCCCACCAGTCAGTTATATGTCATCAGTGCTCGCCCCCAGTGCCGTCCCCTTCCGGTCAGAGATCATATAACCCCCACCCCCTCCATACCTGGCAGAGGAAGTAGGTCAGCCACACTGGGTGAACATTCCTCTCTGCGTCCTCACCCCCAATAAATCCCTACCTTAGCTATCTCCTGCTTCTCTACTGCACCACTCCTGCTTCTCTGCGCCACTTTTAAAATATCCTATCAGTATGCACAATTGATCCCATGGCATTACAAACAGCTCCCAGAAATTCCAAAGGATAGGGATACAAAACAGTAAGTGTATTGTTAGCCATCATATTATTAGTTGCTGACAAACTGAAGTCTTATTTTGGTTGTAGGAGGGGGAATGATGAAAACTACAAGAAAAAGAAACCTGACATTGTGGTACCTTTTTAGACAGTATATAAATGTATGGATTCTTCATATGTGGGTGACAGGAACCTTAGTCCACCTAACATTTTTTTCAGGATAAGCTTAGAGAATTCATGATCTATTCTCTCTTCATTTGCTAGATAAACTGGTTCTGCATGTAAATCTTTTAGTAATAGATCAGAGTAAAATAGATTTATGAAAATATTGGTGATGGGGCTGGGGACTTGCTTAGTGGTAGTGTGCTCAGCTGGCATGCATGAGGTCCCAAGAAAGCCTTGAGTTTCATTGTCAGCACCACAATGATACACAAACACACACACACACACGTACATATAGGTGTATATTCATATATCCATATATGGATCAATAAATAGAGTATCGATATTAAGTCTCACATCTTTGGAATTTCCTTATTTTGTTGACTGAATAGTAAAAAGAAAAAAAAACAGCATCAAACTTGTAGTGTTGCTGATTCTTTTTCACATGCTTCTCAACCAGTGTGCCCCAAGTGACCTTCATTTGTTTCCCAGAGAAAGTCTATGTTATACGTTCATTTCATAAGCTACAAACAGAGTAAGCCCCGTTCTCTTATCTGACTACCTATAAACGTAAAAAAAAAAAATACATGTCAACACTGCACAGGGTAGATACAGATCTGGAAACAGAAGGCAAGGATTCTGGTTCGAATTCTATCACTGACTAAATGTGTCAACATAGGAAGGCGTTTAATTTCTCAAATGCAGCCAGTCTTCCTTAGTTGTCTCCTTGCTCACAGTTAATTGTAACTTGACTCAAAATTTGTGTTGGTGGTAGAGCAGTGAAGTGTTTGTGCTCCTAGAAACATGCATTCCCAGATAAGTTGCTCAAGGCCTTCCTCTCTTAACTCCTATGCCATAAACCAGCAGTCTTCTCAGGACTGTGTTTTTTTTTACATTTTTGTGCTTTTTATTGGTGATTTCATTGTTTTAATAGCCCCCAAGTCTAGTGCTGAAGTGCTGTGTGGTGTTCCTGGGGTTGTTGATATGCCTTTTGGAAAACGTGTGTGAGAGATGAGTTTCACTCATACGTGAATGATAAAGCTGTTGCCATGAATTCAACATTAGTTGAACAACAATATGTACTTGAAAAGGCATTTCTAAACAGAAGCACACACAAAACAATGTTGTGCATTCCTGACTGACAAAAATGAGACTCACAGCTTGCAGGAACCCAATCCTGCATTTTTTTTCTAGAAATGGTGGGTCAGTATTTGACAATTTCATATCCATGGAGAATTCATACAGCTTACCCACTGGAAACAAAGAAATTGATTAATTGTTTTGTGAAGAAAAATCAACATCTCTCAATGTTATAGTAGTTCATCTTACAACTGTGAAATGTCAGGGTTGTCAGGAAAACATAAGGCACTCCATGTCTGAGAATAAAGAAGGATCTGAAAATGAAAGGAACGTTATGCGAGGTTCGCAAGGTGATCAGCATGAAACATCGAGAAGGCAGATCTTCAAAGCTTCTTGATGAAGCTAACATCTGCTTGCTGCTGTCTCAGCAGCAGAGTGGCTGGCTCTTTCTACTTTTCAAGTCCATGTCTTGCCTAAGCAGATGCTCACCTGGAAGCCCATGGGGAGGGGACTGTGGAAAATGCAGCTCTCATGCACTTCCCGGACATCGTAGAAGAAGGTGGTGGTGATGATTGGTTGACAAAAGAAAGTCTAAAACAAGTAGTAATAATAATACAAACAGTAGTTGTGCTACAGTAATAACAATCAGGATACACTGAGTGTCACGTTGGGCTTTCTGTTTTGGCCACTGTCACTGACTCAGTGACTATTCACAGAGGTACTTCTCTGTTCCTGGCATCTCCTGAGGCCACAGATCACTTTCTGGCTTCAGGGCGCAAGCCAAGATGTACCAGAGCCCAGCTGCTTTTCCTTCCGGTAGTCTCTTCCATGAATGTATTCAGCTTTCTCTTTCAGGGCCTCAACATACAAGATCTGCTAGTACTATCTTTCTCAGACAATGGAACTACTTGTGTCCTCATTGCCCTTCCTAAGGACAGCTACTCAACACTGCCCAGGTGCAGATGCCCAGTCTGGGAGGAAAATAGTCTCCAATGCCTCAAGGACCATTTGCTCCCCTGAGGGCAATCAAGATGTAAGAATAGGAAATGCCTTAATAAATTCCTTATCTCAGATACTTCTTTGCATTTTAACATGAAAGAAATTTCAGGGTCGATGGCTGGGACATTTTGGAGGAAGGTCATTGTAGTTAGCAGAGAAAACCTTGGTCTGGAAATTAGGAGATCTGTATTTTAGTTCCAGCACTGACAGCTAACTACTGTAAAAACCATCGTATGTTTTAAAAACAGGATTTGAAATCCTGATAGATGTTCTCTTGGGAATTTTGAAGATGACTTTCGAAAGGTCCCTTAAACTGATAGTTTGATTGTAAGTTATAATGGCAGAATTCCCTCAGGAGCATCTGAACATTGGAGACAATGGATGAAACATCATAAAAGTGTAGTTCTAACAAGACCAGAAAAAGATATAGAAGAGCTTCTCTGGATACTAAGGCAGCATTTGGTAGAACTGAATAAAGCATGTGAACAAGCAGAATAATCACTTTAAAAAAAAAGTAAAAAGAAAGCTTTGGTGTATAGACCTAGAGAACTTCCTCAAAGAAGCTGAGCAGGGATTGCATTTTTTCAGTCTTTCAGTGTTAGTGGCAAGATGATGAATTGTTGCATAGAGGAAATTTCATTCAAATTTTGATGTTTTTTTAAAAAAATTATTATTTGGTTGTTTTCTAGATTAATGTGTGACTAGAAGTGGTTTACCTTGAGACTTGCTCATTTAATTTAAAATCATTTCAGAATGTAGAAGGTAAGCCTTACGTGAAATATTTTGTTGCATTTATAAAGTTAAAATGTCTTCAGGCGAGCTGTGCTGTCAGGCAGAAGTATGGGTGTGTAACTGAGACTCATTCTTACATCTTTTGTCAGGAGGCGGCCACCAATTCGAGTAGTTCCCTTTACAAGATCATAACCCCTTCCTCTCATGACAGATTACATTTTCATAGTTATCATATCTGTATATATTTATGTAAATTCCTGTTCCTAGGTTTTAGCTCTGCTGATAAAAAGCAGTCAGTCGGATTTCCATCCTTTTATAAGAGAACGATAAGGGCAGCCTAGGAAGTGTTGATTATTCAAGTAAAACAGTGGCTCTAAATTCTTTGACTTTCTAGGCTTGTCCTTTAATAGAAAATAATGCTGTAAATAGAAGTGAGCCCGTTAGCTAGAAACAATTCGAGGATTGAATTCAATAAAAACTCCCCTGGGTTTCCTGCGTGAAAGCTATTGAATTTGGCTGCAAATGAACAAAAATCACCTTAAATTTTTTTTTCTCATTCTTACTCATCGTAGAGTCCTTGATTTAGTTTAATAGACAATAATGGATCTCCATTGACTTACCTAACTGGTATATTTAAATACCTACTTCATTTAAAGATAGATATTCAAATACCTATTTCATTAAAAAATATGTCCAGAAAGGAATATAAGAGCTTGTTCAACCATCCTTCTTAATAGTTCCTTTGGAGTCTCTGTGCTCTCAGCTAAATCCAAACTTGCAGAATTTCATTATGAGTGAGTATTGAGTCAATTCAATTACCCTTGGAATTTGTGGTGGTCTGTCATGTTAGAGCTTCACCCCAGGGAACTACAAACTGCATTCATTTTAATTTTGCTAAATCCACATGAGGCTATCCTGACTGGGGGAATTTGGGGAGTGGGATCTGATCATTTTTTATTTTTTAAAATTAAGGCACATAACATGCACGTAGTAATAAACAGAAAGTGCATGGATGTTAGGTGTACAGCTCAGTGAATTTGTACACGTGTGCAACACTCATGATCACCATAATGAAGATAGAGAATGATCCTTGCATCTTAGAAGGCTCCCTGTGCTTTTTTTGAGTCAATACTCCCACCCCAGAGCTAACCACTATAGATAGAGGAATCAATTCTATCACTATTGATTAATTTTGCCTGTTTTTCAACATCATATAAATGAATTCTATATTGTATGCTCTATTGGGTTTTCATTGATTCAGTAGACTGACTGTGAGATTCACCATGTTGGATGTAACAGTTTATTTTTTAATCCTGAGTGTATGAATTTACTCAGATACTCATATATGGATATATTAGGGTTTATTTATCCTGCTTCTTGTTATTGGTCAGTTGGGTTGCTTCTAATTATGAATATTCTTGCATATGTTTTGCGATGAATATACACACTTATTTCTTTTGAATATATACTTTGGTTTCAGAATGCCAGCTCAGGGGTAGGTTGTTAGCTTTCATAGATGCTGCCATTTTCCCAGGAATCACTCCAGTATATTTTCCACCAGTAGAGTAAGAAAATTAAAGTTGCTCCACATTCTTGCACATTTTACATTTTCATTTCTAAAAGAATGTAGCTATTGGGCCGGGGATTTAGCTCAGCTGCATAAACATCTTCCGGGCAAGCATGAGAGCATGACCTTGATCCCCAGTACCAAAAAAAAAAAAAAAAAACCAAAACACAAAAAAACAAAAAAACCAAAAAAAGGTAGCTATTTAGAGAATGTTTCCCTACTGAATAGTAGTGTTTGATACATTTTATATGCTTTTTTAGTCATTTTAATACCAAGTATTTGTAGATAGTACCAAATATCTGTCTGGTACTGGCTTTGAAAAATTTTAATGTTTTTTCTTCTTTTTACTAATGTGTGAAGTCTTTGTATGTTTTGGATACAAGTCCTTTGTTAGATACTTGTGTTGCAAACATTTTTTCCAGGCCATGAGACCTCTTCTTCCATGCTTTTAATGATCTTTTGAAAATGTAAGTTGTTTAATGAAATAAAGTATATCACTTTTCATGGTAGTGCTTTTTGTGTTCTATTTAAGAATTCTTACTCATTATAAGATGGGGCCTATGTTTTGGTTGTGGCTCTGTGGATATTTTGCAAATGCCATTTAGGAAACCAGCAGCCTAAGTGGATATTATAGTTTACATCTAGCTGTCCCTCCCCAGGGTCATACACTCATAGGTGGGACTTTTTGGGAGCTGGCTGGGTCTAGGGCATATGATACTTTACTGGGACTGAGGGTGTGTGCTACTAAATTAGTCCAGTGGTTTAGCATAGTTCTGGTTGTGAATGGCACCATCCAAAAAGCTTGTATCCTGGATGGGGCAAAAGGGAAGGAGAGGCTTGCTTTGCTGCTTGCTGCCTTCTACCTGCTTTGCCACAGTACTATTTCTCCTCTGTGATGCCCCCTTGCCATGCACCTAGCCTTAGAGTCAGCCAAGTGTGAACTGAAACCTATGAACTGTGAGCTGAAGTAGGCCTTTCTTGCTTTAACTTGTGGATGTTGAGTTTTTGGTTCTAGCAATGAGAAAATTATAAGATGGGGGTAATTTGTCAAGGAGCCAAGTCCTTCATTTAAACCTTAGGAAGGAGACCTTTTTTCATGACAAATGACAGTTGTAAAATTGTTTTTGTTTGTTTCTGTTCTGCCTTTGTTGCTGACTGTACTCATTTGTGGAACATTAAAGTTATATCAGCTTCTAATGTAAACTGATATAATCATTTAATTTTGACATTTAAAGTTGAATTTTTTTATAACCTTGTCTGAGCCACTAAAAACATTTTAGAATGCACAGAGGGAAATAGGAAAGGAAAATACATCCATAATTAGTTGAAAGAAAGACTGTTAATAAGGAAAGCTAAAAATATTTGTGGCCCAAAGTCTACAAGAAAAGAGGACTTGTGAGGGCTCTGATGAGTCCTTTGTCTAGAAAGCAGTTTTAAAGGGCTCAGTTTATTCTAATTTCCTCTAGTACAATGTGTGGGTCAACTGAATAAAGTTAGTTTATAGGCTAGAAGACCATTGTGGTTAGAAAAGTAGAGACAGCATCAATTCTCTCACATGATGTCCTAAGCCCTGAATAGAGTGTTTCAGGTCCAATTAGACCTGGAATTGTCATGTGGCCAGTAATGGGTGTAATGATAGTGTTATAGGCAGCTGAGTTAGTTGTAAGTATTATAGGCAGTCAGACAGGGCTGGGCCCTCAAAGGATTCAGTGCAGAAGACCAGATGTCTTGTGATCTTGGAGGAGACAGACACCTCCTGCTGTGGACCAGATCTCAAGACAAAAGGCAAAACGATGCAACCACACCCAAGTATCCATATTCTAAATAGGTATGGATCACCTTAAGGAAACCAGGAGTCACCATCCTAGCTCTCGACAGAAAGAATCACTGCTCTGTAAGAATGTCCACTTGCTATGTAACTCAGTTCCCCATTTGTCCCTGATTTGGTCATTTTTACCTGAACAATTAATCTTATTGGTTGACCATAGGTCTGTCCCACCTCATGCCCGTCTGCCTTGTGAGTTCTCACGTCTTTCCCATCTTAGACCCATCTCACCTCGTGGTTTTACTCGCTAAAAGTCCCTAGCAATGACAGTCTATGGCGACCCACTTGGGACCCCTTCTGTCTCTCTCTCAGACAGAAGCTTTCTTTCTCTCAATAAATATATTCTGCTCTTAACCTCCACTGTTCCTAAAATTTATTCTTTGATTTTAGGGAACACAAACTTGTAGGGAACATCCAGTAGGTTGAGAGTTTTGTTCCCCTGTAGCAATAGTGGCTTCATGGCTGATAGAACACTTGTGTCAGGTTTACTGTCAAACAACGAAATCATTGATGCTTAACACCTTCCTTTTACCTTTGCAGATCCACCCTCTCCCCTTCTTCATTGTGAGGCTCCCCATTGGGTGGTATCTATTTTTCCCTCTGGCTTCTGGTTGGGTTTTGCCAGTGGAAAGCACTGTTGGGAGATTGGATGGAGGGCAGGGAAAAGGGGAATGTAATTAATTATTCCCTTTCTTCAAGGTTGCTCCAAATTGGCTGTGACTAGGCTCCAAGATCACAGTCTCATTACTGACCCTCTTAACTCACTCCAGGTGCTAAAAACTGCTCTTTTCCTACATCCTTAAGGCTTGGAGTGACCTAACCCTAACCCTCCTAAAATCCACTTGTCCTACAAGGCAGCACTATCTCTTATGACTCCTTTCCTAGCACACAGTCTTTGTGAGTCCCTATGCATAGTCCCTGTCTTAGTTACTTTTCTGTCATTGCTGGGACAAAATACTTGAAACTCAAAATTAAGGAAGGAAAGGTTTATTTAGCTCACAGTTTGTGGAGGTTTCAGTCCATTATTAGCTGACTCCAAGGCAGGGTGGCATGGCACAGGGACAACATTTCAAGGCGGCAGAAGACAGCAAAAAGAACAAGAGTAAAAGAGGGGAGAGCAAGCCTCTTTTCCTCCCTTATATTATATGCAGGCTGTCAGCCCACACCATCTGCCTGTGCTCCTCTTGCACAGGATGAGGATGTTTACAAAGTGAGGACCCTGGACTCCTGCCGAGTGACTTAGTTAAATTTCTAAACTTCTCAAACTGACACAATGTATCAACCAGAAGAGTCTCACTGTTAAACTCTCCTCCCATGACCAATTCATAGAGAAAATAAACTAAAAATATCTGAGAGGGTAGAAGCACAGATGTTACATTTTGACTAATAATTCATCTAAAAAAAAAGAAAGATAAAAAGGAAAAAAACAGGCATATCCTAGAATTTGTGTTCTGTGAGTGGTTTTCATCTTACTATGTTCTACTTTCTCTTTTGGTCTCAAATAGAGCCTGATATTTTCTGGTATAGCTGTGCTAAGGCTGTTTCTTCCTCTTCTTTTCACCTACCTCCATATTCTTCAAGTCTCAGCTTGAAGAGTGTAATGTACCACTCATTCTTAGCAAGAAATACTTTGAATAATCAACGGAAAATTTGCTTATAAAACATATTTAGTCTTGGTTTTGTTTATGCCTACCCCCTCCTCCAACACACGGTTCATATAAAGTTTTTTTTTTTCCTATTTGCCACTGTAATAACATGACCTAATGTGGTGTTTGGTGCCTCTGTAAGTGCTCAATAAGTATTTGCTAAATAAATGAATGATTAATAACCAACCCAATAAAAGAATTAAACAGCAATGAATCTTTACAAAAATCGATCATATACCTTTGAAAATAAAAATCAACTTTTTCTTGAGGCAAGTTCTTACTATGTAGTTCAGGCTAGTCTTGAACTCACTATGTATCCTGGGCTGGTGTCAAACTTGCGGCAACCTTCCTGCTTCAGTCTCTCGAGTGCTGGAATTACAGTTGTGCACCACCACACCTGGCAAAAATGAACTTTAAATGTGAAGCATAATTGTGAAGTAAGGGAAACAAAATAAAAGCATTCACCCAAAGTAAATATTACCCAAGGTATCTAACTTTTATTTTTCCTACTCTATTCTAGACTTCACTTTTATTTATATACACTTTCAAAAATTGCTATTGAGTGGATAAAATTTTGCTTTTTTAATACTTAAAATATTGCATGAACATTCTTTATCTTGTTACCTTAGTTACCATTTTAAATAACTGCATACGGTTTTAATAACCACATGTCATGTGTCATGATTGCTCTTTGCCCTATTGTCCAATATTTAGGTTGTTTCCTATGTTTTACTATTACAACTCTAACCTAAATGAATTGCTTCCTGACCCTCCCATGCAGAAAGATCACATTTTTTAAATTTTCTAAATCAAATTAAATCTGGCTAGGGCTCCCACCTAGGAAGGTTAATGAGAAATCTAATCTCAGTCATTTTTGAAACAGCTATTTCTTTCATTAGTTTTACCAGAAACCTGGAGTTTATATGATTCAGGAAGATTGAAGAAGGACTTTCTCCCCAGATGGTGTTTTTTCCCACACTTGCTTTTCTTTGCTATCCAATGTGGAGGGCTTGTCTTCATTGTTTCCCAGGTATGACTGCTCAAATGGCAGCAGCAATTCCTGGCCATTGGTGAAGGCTCTGATGTGTAACCACTGCCCTCCTCCTGTTCCCCCAAGGTCTCTGCTATTTTTGGAGGATTACATTTAGCTAAGGACACACATTCCTCCCTTTAAGCATTACACTTAGTCAAGTACACTTTTCCTACCCACTGTCCCAAGCCCAAACCTGCTCTCACAGTGTTCTGGAATTAACTCCTCCTGATGGGTGCAGTTTTCTTTTCCATCCTCTATCACGCAAGTTCAGTTTCTTTCCTCTATAATCCAGACCTCTCAAACGAAGGCTTTGGTGGGGGTTTTCTTTAGAGAAATGTAAAGAACTGGTAAACCTCTTGGAATTCTACCCCAAGAAGAGCCTAGAAATTATAATTCAAAAGCATGCATGTCCTGTTTACGTGGAGTTGCAAGAAATGATGTTATTTTTTTCTAGCCCTGGGAGCATTCATACTTCATTGCTCACATTCAGAATTCAATACATTGGCTTCCATATAAACAATGCTGCAGAAATTATTGTGAAACATATCATTTTCCTCCCAAGAAATTATTGGGTCAACTTTCATAAGTTTTCTACAAGTTAATATAAAAGCTAAATTATTTTGATAAAAGGAACCAAAGACACATAAACCACAGACGAGGTAGCCTCTGTTTCTGTGTATGAAATAATTTAGCCAATTCTTCCACTGACAACGAAGAGAAAACATGAGGAGTACATGGTTGAAAAAACTTGGGACAGGACTCGTCATCCTGTGCTCTTACTCCTGTTGGTGTTACAAAGATGCTTTCTGCTTCTGACCCTCAGAAGAGAGCTTTCCCACTGTCCTGGAAGTTCTGAAAGGGCTAGCATGATATTATCAGTTAAAGACACTGAGAGGTCATAAAAGAGCAGGGTTAGATCAAGCTAAAACCAGGGAAGGATCCAGACCTGGTGGGTGAGTTCTCTTTTTGAGGCTGCTTTCCTTAGAAGTAGGTGGTTGTTGGTTCTAGACAAATGAAGTACAAACCTTAGAGGCTGACTATTGCTCTGGGAAGTCTTGAAAGGAAAGGGAAATTTAAATTCAGGCCTGGGGCCCAGAGCTCCAAAGGGTCCCATTGAAATCCCTGGCTTTGGGGTCATACCCCACATAGTGGCAAAACATTAAAGGAGATCATCCAAAGTAACAGTAAACACCAGAAGTAAACAGTTCTGAAAAAGAGTGGATTTCCTGTAATTTTTTTTTTTAATTTCTGGATAAAAGGAATCAGTCTTACATTGTCAGCCCTCCAAACAGCTGATAGAAGCCACATAGATTCTCTCCAGATAAAGATAATATAATTTTTATTCAAATTTATTTTTCGAACAATTTCTCAAAAATATAACTGGCAAATAATAGAAAAAAAAATCATCATGTAAGGTGATGGTACAACACATGCACACAAAAACTAGCAACAAGAACAAACAACAGAAACAGATGAATATGGCCATCAGCTAATAAAAGGAAGAAGTTATTAAACAGAGACATTTATAAATATATGCTTGTGATTAGTGACAAAATACACAATTGAGTATTTTTTCAGATAATCGAATACCAGATAAAGGACAAAAGAATGAAACTTCTAGAAAAAGACTTGGCAACATAACATGATGCCGTTTGGGGAGACAAAGCCTTCTTTATGACAGTCTTTATGTACTAGTAATAAAGTGGAGAAAAAGATTGAAAAACTGAAACTTAAAGTTGAGATTTTTCTGTGCATCAAAAATACAATTAAGAGTTAAAATTGCAAGCAAACTGGGAGAAGATGTTTGAAACACATAAAACTGGTAAAGGAGCTCATATCCCAAACTACATGAAGAACTATGCATCAATAAAGACCAACAACAAAGAGGAAAATGGGCAATATGGGTATGTTGCTATAGTTTGCATCTGAAATATTCCCTCAGAGGCCTGTGTATACAAGACCTGGTCCTCTGCTTGCTGCTACTGGAAGGTGGTAGAAGCTATGAAGAGGAGGGCAGAAGAAGTCTTAAGTCCTTGTGGGTGTGCCCTGGAATGGGATGGTGTGAATCCAGCCTCTTCCTGTCTTCCTCTCTGTTTCCTCACCATCATGAAGTTACTGAATGAAAGAACATAAAATCACATATGTTGTACATTATGTGTAGTAAAATTCCATCTATAAAACTAAAACAGACAAAACTAATAGTGGCAAAACATTAAAGGAGATCATGGTAATGAATATTAATTAGGTCAAGCTGATGAGATTCCTAGGGAAGAGAATTCATGATAAAGAACATGAAGAGGGATTGTAGAAGCTCCAGTATTTTGTTTCTTGACCAACTAGTGATTAGTGGTGTGTGTGTGTATGTGCGTGCATGCATGCATGTGCGTGTTGAGAGAAATCAGGAAGCTCTACATTTTTCTCTTGTTTGATTTTCTGCATGAGTAACTTATTTCTCACTCATATCCAGGAAGACTATGTCTCTTATTATGTCATATTCTGAGTGGCTTTCAGGTTTATAGATATCCCTGTTCCCCGTCATCCAGGAGTCCAATTGTTGTCCTTTTGTTTTCCACCATCTTCTCTTAACCATTGTGTGGTGTCAACTGAGTCATGGGCTTCTATGTTCCCATGGCCCTAGCACATAGAAGGCCACAGAGGAACACACGTGCAATGCTGGAAGTGCCAGATGAGGAGGTGGCACACATCACTTGGACTCATATCCTGTTGGTGATAACTTAATCTTCTAGCTACACCTATTTGCAAATGGGTTGGGAAATGTCTATCAGTCCCCAGCATAACTCCATTACTCTGGAAGGATGGATTCCAAAGAAACCTAGTGGTCTCAACTATAGATATAATTGTCCCTTGCCATGCCATACTATATTCTGAAAATGTCATAGCAATTTACATCTTTGACATATGAGAGTATTAGTCTAGAATATTTGTGTAAAACATGTACCTAATTTCGTGGATTTAAAATGTACTCTTGCTAAGTTTTCACATACATATATACCTGTGAAACATTATGGTAGGTGTGAAACTGGAATTCTGTTTTCCAATATTGTTATAGAATTTTACAATCCAACCATAGTGTCCGTTCCTGTTGTGATAGTCTTTAATTTTAGCCATCCTGGTGTGTCGGTGGTTGCATCTTTTCATTTAATATGAATTTTGCAGAAGAAAATGATGTCAAGACTCTTTCTAGGTGCTTGTTTGTCATCCACATATCGTCTTTGGTTCAAAAACTTGAACATTATAAAAATTGGGCCTGTTGCTTCTCAATTGAGTTTTAAGCCTTTTTTGTCAGTTGGTTGTGGTGGTACATGCCTGTAATTCCAGCACCGGGAAAGCTGAGGCAGGAGGATTTCAAATTCGAGGTCAGCATGGAACACCTAGTGAGTTTGAGGCCAGCTTGAACTAGGTAGAAAGACTCTGTCTCAAAATAAGAGGGTAGGTTGTCAAAAAATAAATTCTGGATACAAGTTTGCATATATTTTCTTCCTATCTAGGGTTTGTTTTCATATTTTGAGCAGTTTACTTTGAATAACAGAACTTCTAAATCAATCCGTTTTTTGTACAACTTACAAAAATGAACTCAGCATGGGTAATAGGCCTCTGTATAAAGACAGGAACTCTAAAACAGGTAGAAGATAACATAAGAGAACAGCTTTGTAGCTGTACATTTCAGGGACAAAGATTCATAGTTATGACACCAAAAGCATGAACCAAAAAGAAAAGAAAAAAAAAGGTAAATTGTGCGCTTCTACTGAAAGCATGTTTGTTGTGTACTTCTCAAGAGTTACTTATGCACTTCCTATCCTTGTTCATGCTTTTTGGATTGATTTGCAATACATAATTATTTTTCTACTTCGTATTATTTAAAATGGTAGGATATGGTGGAAAGTGGTATTTCTATTAAAAAATGGAGTTCAATGCTGCAGGAAGATGAAAGAAAAACTACTTGCTAAGTGAAATGCTGTAAATTGAGGTAATTGCAATGTACTGAAAGACATTGTAAACATTGAGAAAAATTATGCTCTCCGATTTAACAAAAATCTTCCCTGATTAAAAAAAAATGTACCCTAAGTCATGATAGGCACATAAAGGCTGCAGATTCTGCAGGGAAGTGAGTGTGGCACTCTTATGAATGGAGTGCAGTCATTAATACTCAAAACAAAGCAAGTGATTCCAGAGCTAAAGATTGCTGGATAATTGTACATTACAGGTTTTATGATAACGTGTTTAACATTTATTGAATCATTTCAGCATTAACTTTTTTATTAACTGAGGTCTCATTAGTCCATATTTCTACTCTATACCATGTTACACTGTTTACCTTTTTATCCTCCCCTTCATACTCCATGTAATAACCAGATATAGTTTGCAGTATTTTATATGAATATACATTAAATTTTTAATGTCTATAAAGTTTAATTTTCTTGTCCTTTTATTTGTGATTTTTTTATTTATTTAAGAGAAGCAAAGACACAGAAAAGAAAAGCAAACAGCAAAAGAGACAAACAACAACAAAAACCCAAAACAGTAACGGTAGAAGTTTACAAAACAAAATGATAAAAATTTAACAATGGTTGTAATATTGCATATTATTACCTTCAAAAAAGTTGCTCAGATTACCAGATATAAACATGTAAATTTGATCTAATCATATGAGTATTAACTGTTCTTTTCCAAGAACTAATACATTAGTATTATGGTCATTTTCACTATTTTATGCATATAAATACAAATTTATGTCTTTTTTCCTTTTCCCTTCCTTCTTTCCTCCTTTTCCCAATTCCACTTACTTCTCCTTTTTGAGCAGTTTCTTACCTTTACCCAATATTTATTGTAGATTTTAGATCATATTTACTCTTTCAGTATCTTACACTAGGGAGACAATATGGTATTTACACATGTGAGCTTGATTTATTACACTTATAAGTACAGTCTCAAGTTGCATCCATTTACTTATAAAAGTCTCAATGTAATCTATGTTTCATAGCTGAGTAGTACTCCATTGTATAAAAATATCACATCTTTTTTATCCATTCCTTGATTAATGGACATTTGGGTTGTTTCCAAGATTTGACTATTACAAATTGTGCTGCTATAAACATGGGTGCACATATATCACTGTGGTATAATGTTTTCAATTCTGGGAAAATGCCCAGAAGTGGGATAGCTGGGTCAAACTGAACTTCCAATCCCAGATTTTTGAGGAAGCTTCACAGTGATTTCCACAGTGGTTGGACCAGTCTACACTCCCATCAACAGTGTAAAAGAGTTCTTTTTTCCTCTGAGCTCCTCCAGCATTTGTTATTGGTGGATTTCTTGATCTTGGCCATTCTTCCTAGAGTGAGATGGAATCGCAGTGTTGTTTTAATTTGCATTTCTAAAATGACCATTGATGTTGAATATTTTTTCATATATTTATTTGCCATTTGTATTTCTTCATCTGAGAAGTGTGTATTCATCTCAGATGCCCATTTTTGGATTGGGTCTTTTAAATTTGGGGACCTGATAGTTTTTAATTCTTTATATGTTCTAGATAGTAGTCCTTGGTCACAGAGGGAGTTGGCCAAGATATTTTCCCAATTCGTGGGTTTTCTTTTCACTCTGTTGGAGATTTATTTTGACATGCAAAAACTTTTTAGTAAGATGAGATCCCAGTTGTTGATTCTGGGAAGTGTTTTCCATGCAGTTTGATTTTTGCTCATGAACTCTCTGCCTACCCTTATGTCATTGAAGTTTCTACCTACTTAGACTTCTAGCAGATTTAGTGTTTCTGTTTTAATATTTAGATATTAGATCTATTTTGACTTTAGTTTAGTGCATGGTGATAGATATGGGTCCAGCTTTATTTTTTTGGCATATAGAAAGCAGGTTTTCCAGCACCACTTGTTAAAGAGGCTATCTTTTTTCCAGTGAACATGTTTGGCTCCTTTGTCAAAGATGAGGTGACTTAATGTGTTTGTAGTTGTGACTGCATCTTCTAACCTATTCCATTGATCTTCCGGTCTGTTTTTATTCTAGTATCATGCTGATTATATCACAGTAGCTTTGCAGTACAATTTCAAGTCAGGAATTGTGATGCCTCCTGCTTTGCCTTTGTTGCCCAGAATCACCTTTGCTATTTTAGGTCTCTTCTGGTTCCAGATGAATTTTAAGAATGATTTCTCTGGATCTGTGAGGTATGCAAATGGTATTTTGATTGGAATTGTGTTAAATCTGTATAACAATTTTGGGAGAATGGCCATTTTCACAATGTTAGTTCTTCCTATTCATGAACAGGGAATGTCTTTCTATTTTGTGAAATCCTCTTGGATTTCCTTTTTCAGAGTAATGTAATTCTCAATGTACAGATCTTTTACTACCTTTGTTAGATTGATTCCTAAGTATTTCATTTCTTTTGGATGCTATACTGAAGAGTATGGTTTCCCTTATTTCTTTCTCAGTGAGCTTGTTGTTTGTGTAGAGGAATGCTATTGATTTTTGAGTGTTGACCTTGTATCCAGCTAAATTACATCTAGAAGTCTTTCAGTGGAGTTTTGGGGGTCCTCTATGTACAGTATCATATCATCTGCAAATAATGATATTTAACTACTTCCTTTCCTATCCATATTCCATTTATTTCCTTCTCTTGTCTAATTGCTCTGGCTAATGTTCCCAGCACTAATTGAATAGGAGTGGTAATAATGCACATCTTGTTCCTGACTTTAGGTTGAAAGTTTTCAGTTTTTGTCCATTTAGTAAGATGTTGGCTGATGGTTTATCACATATGGTTTTTATCAGATTAAGGTAAAGACCATTTATTCCAATTTTCTGTAGGGTGTTTTATCATGAATGAGTTTTGGATTTTGTCAAAAGCTTTTTCTGCATCTATTGAGATGATCATGTGATTCTTGTCTTTGGCTCTGTTGATACAGTGTATTATGTTTATTGATTTGCAAATGTTGAACCACCCCTGCATTCCTGGAATGAATCCCACTTGATCATGGTGTATAATCTTCTTGATGATTTGTTGCATTCTATTTGCCAGTATTTTATTGAGATTTTTGCATCTATGTTCATTAGGGAGATTGGCCTGTAATTTCTTTTTTTGTTGAGTCTTTCTCTGGTTTTGGTAATACTTGCTTCTAGGAATGAGTTAGGGAGACTTGCTTCCCTTTCAATTCCCTTGAAGTGTTTGAGGAGTATCTGTATTAAATCTTCTCTAAGTTTCTTTTAGAATTCAGCTGTGACTCCATCAGGACCTGGGCTTTTCTTTGTTGGTAAGTTTTTAATTATATTTTCAATTTCATTAACTGAAATTGGGTTATTCAAAAGTTTTACATCTTGATCCAGCTTTGGTAATTCATATGTTTCTAGGAATCTGTCCATTTCTTCTGTGTTATCCAACCAATGAGAGTAAAGGTTTTTCAAGTAGGTATTGATGATCTTCTGTGTTTCCACAGGTTCTGTAGTGATTTCACCCTTTTCATTCCTTATTGTGTGGATTTGAGTTTTTTTCTTTCCTCTTTTTGATAAGGTTGGCTAGGGGTTTATCAATTTTATTTATTCTTTCGAAGAACCAACTGTTTGATTCATCAATTGTTTGTATTGTTTTCTTAGTTTCAATTACATTAATTTCTGCTCTGATCTTTATAATTTCCTCCCTTCTTTGGGCTTGACTTGCTCTTCTTTTTCGGGAAGTTTGAGTACAGCATTAGGTTGTTTATTTGTGTTCATTCTATTTCCCTCATGTGGGAGTTTACTGCTATAAATTTTCCTCTGAGGACTGCTTTCATTGTGTCCCACAGGCTCTGACAAGTTGTATTTACATTTTTGTTCAATTTTTTAGATATTGTTTAATTTCTTCTTTAATTTCTTCTGTGACCCATTGTTTGTTTAGGAGAGTATTATTTAATTTCCATGTGTTTATGGTGTTCTTGTGGGGGTTTTTTGTCATTAATTTGTAATTTTACTATGCTATGATCAGATAATATGCATGGGAGTATTTCAATTCCTTTACATTTACTTAAGCATGTTCTGTGGGCTAGTATATGGTCTATTTTAGAGAATGACCCATGTGCAACTGAGAAGAATGTGTATTCTGATGTTGTTGGGTGGAACACTGTACACATCTACTAAGTCCATTTGTTCACAAGTTTGATTTTGTTCTGGTATTTCTTTGCTGATTTTTTGATTGGTTGATCTGTCTCTTTGTGACAATGGGGTGTTAAGGTCCCCTGTTATAACTGTATTATGGCCTATTTGATTTTTCATGTCTATTAAGATTTGTCTTACATAGTTGGGTGCTCCGCTATTTGGTGCATGTATATTTATGATTGTTATTTCTTCCTCTTCAAGTTTTCCCCTAGCAAATATGTAGTGACCTTCTTTATCTCTTTTGATCATTCTTGGTTTGAAGTTCACACTGTCTGCAAACAGAATAGCTACTGCTGCTTTTTTCTGGGTTCCTGTCACATGGAGTATTGTTTTACATCCTTTGATTGTTAGTCTATGAATTTCTTTTTGAGTTAAATGTGTTTCTAGTACATAGCATATTGTTGGATTTTGTTTCTTAATCCACTCTGCAAGTCAGTTTCTTTTTATTGGTGAGTTGAGACCATTTACATTGATGGATATAACTCATATGTACTGACTTATCCCTGTCATATGTTCTTTCTGTTGTTGGTTTTCTACCTTTTTTGTTTAATTGCTTGCCCTGCTTAGTGATTTCCTTCTGCTATGGTTCTTGGAATTGTAGTTATCTTTATCTCTTTCTAGAGTATCTTTCAGTACTCTTTGTAGTGTTGGTTTGGTGGTCATGAATTTCTTCAGTTGTTCTTTTTTGTGGAAGTTTCTCATTTCTCCATCCATTTGGAAAGATAGTTTTGCAGGGTACATCAATCTGGGTTGGAAGTTGTTTTCTTTCAGGACTTGAAACACTTCACTTCAAGCTCTTCTTGACTTAAAGGCTTGTGTTAAGAAGTCTGCCATGATTCTGATAGGCTTTCCTTTGTAGTTGATCTGTTGATTTTCTCTGACAGCTTTTAGTATTCTGTTCTTGGGCTGAATTTCTGGGATCTTTATTGTTATATTTCTGGGTGTAAATGTACTTGTGTTATGGCTAGTTGGAGTTCTATATGCTTCCCTTATCTGCATGCCAGATCCTTTTCCCATGTTTGGGAAGTTTTCTGCTATTATTTCTATAAATAGCCTTTTTATTTCTTTTGTGTTGATCCCTGCTTTTTCATTCACACCTATTAATCTTATGCTGTTTCTCTTTGCACCATCTTGCAGCCATTGAATTGTTGTTTCCTGGTTCCTTGTTATTTTTAAGAGATCTTTTCTTTCATGATCATAGGCTTCCATCCTGTCTTCAAGGTCTGGGTGTCTATCTTCAGCTTCATTCAAGCAGTTTTGCCAGCTTTCAATGGAATTTTTAATTTCCTGAATATCCCTTTGAATCTGTTTCATGCATTCAAATTATGTCTTATATTGTTCATTCAAGGTTTCCATCATTTTCTTATGTTCCACTATTTTTTTATCCAGATCTTCTTTAGATACACTCAACATTTCTTTCATAATGTTTGTTATTTCTTTTTTTTACCTGAGAGGTTATTTCTGATCTGATTTGCTCTGCAGCTTCATGGAGTTGTTTCTTTACTTTAGTTGCTATCATTTTAGAAAGTTCAGTTGTGCGATTTCCACTCTCTTCCATTTCTATGTCTCCTGGATTTGTTCTCAGT
>RJWT010004832.1:0-13619 GCA_004365215.1 Cuniculus paca
TACATAGAGGAGAGATAAAAGAGGAAAGTGTAACTTGACTACAAGAACTAATATAGAGAAGTGCTGTAAGACTGAATCCATGGATGTTGTTACAACCAGATGTAACTCAGCAAAACATAAGGACAGAGTTCAAATTATTTGAAGTAAATAACAGAAGGAGTAAATTCTACCAATGGACATAAAAAGCTAAAATATATTCACAGGAAGGAAACACCCTACTAAAAATCTCCATATAAACCACAAACTCTTCTCATTTCTCTAGCCCTCAACTTGCAGTACCCCTAAATAAAGGAGAGGATAAATGAAGACAGCATATATATTAAAATTATATATATATATATTATAGAAGGAATGAAGAAAACACATGAGTTTAAAGAGCAAATGAATCAACAGTTCACAGCAATCTCACTCAGTGTACCCATGATGAATTACAGGGAAATAGATTTTAAACATTACAGGGAAATAGATTTTTAAAAAGCTGGAAAAACTAACCAAAACAGTTCAAAATTAGAATAACAGGCTCAACAAGCTATGAAAACCTTGAAAATATGTCAGATAAAAATACCAGAAATTAAAAAACTCTATAAAATTCATAAATTGCAGAAATGACCAATATGAAAAGTATCTAATATTGAAAACAAAAGAGTGAATTACAATATGATGAAGAGCTCAAAGAAGCTAAAAAGAAAATAAGAGCATAAGAGATCATCCAGCAGCTAGAATATGACAATAAGAAGATTAATCTAAGGCTAACTGGAGTTGAAGAAAAACTAGAATATAGCACAGATGTATTTACTAACATGTTTACAGAAATCATAGAAAACTCCCCAAATATACAAAAAAAAAGTTTAAAATAAAAACAAGCAGTGCTTATAGAACACCAAACAATGATGCTGGAAAAAAAAGGATATGCCTCACCAAGGCATATCCTTATTAAATTACTAGATAATCAGCAAAGAAACAGAATTTGAAAAGTGGCCAGAGAAAAATAAAAAAATCTCATATAAAAGTAAACCAATTAAGAGTCACACAGACTTCTAAACACAAACTCTAAAGACCAAAAGACCTTAGAATGAAGTATTTCAAGTCCTAAGAGCAAATAACATCCAACCCAGATTAACTTATCCTGCAAAGTTATAGTTTAAAATAGACAAGATATATTCATGAAAAATACCGGCAGACATTGGGCATAGTGATGCATGCCTGTAATCCCAGCACTCAGTAGGTTGAGGCAGGTGAATCACTGCAAGTTTGAGACCACCCTAGGCTATAAAGTGAGCTGAAGGCCAGCCTGAACTGCATAGTGAGACTCTGTCTGAAAAAGATAAAAAAAAAAAAAAAAAAAACCCAGCAGAGAAAGTACATGAATACTAAACCAGCTCTACAGAAAATACTTGCAAATACTCTCAACAGGAACAATGAATCAGATACAGTCAAAAACACACAGAAAACTAGGGAAGTCAATGGATAAACAGCAACAAAAACCTTCAGGAAAAGAAAAACAAAGGATACACAACAGGTAAGGCAATGATAGGAAGTAACCAACACATCTCAGTAATAGCTCTAAAAATTCATGACCACAGCTCTCCAATTAAAAGCACAGACTGGCAGACTGGATCAAAAAACAGAAGCCAGCCAGGTGTAGTAACACACGCCTAGAACCCCACCACTTGGGAGGCTGAGACAGGAGGATCATAGTGGGTTCAAGGCCAGTTTGGGCTATATAAGTAAGTTCAAAGTCAGGCTGCCTTACATAGTGAGACCCTGTCTCAAAACAAAACAAAACAAAACAAAACAAAACAAAACAAAACAAAACAAAACACAAAACCAGAATCCAATAGTCTGCTACATTCAAGAAACTCTTGTAATTCAAAATGGTATTTATGGACTAAAATTAAAGGATGGAAAACGATATGTCATGCATAAGCAGGGGTAGCATTTAAATATCAGACATGGCATAGAAAAGAACAGTACCAGCTGGGCACTGTGGCACACACCTGTAATTCCAGCACTCAGGAGGCTGAGGTAAGAGGATCTTTGCAAGGTGAAGACCAGCCTGGGTTACAAAGTAAGCTCAAGGTTAACCTAAACTGCATAGTGAGACCCTGTCTCAAAAAAGGTGGAAAAAAAAGGTCATTCACAGACTGCAGGGGAAGAGAACAGGAAGTCACCAAGAAGCAAGCCCTCCCTGAGAACCAGCACCATGGGTGGGTTGCCGGGCGGGAGGGGGAGGACAGCCAGATCTCAGCCTTTTCCCATGAGTCAGTACCATTTGTGGACTGCAGGGGAAGAAAACAAGAAGTCACCCAGAAATAAGCCCTCCCTGCCAACCAGCGCCATGCGTGGGCCGCCACTGCCCGGGGGGACAGCCAGACCCCAGCCCCTTCTAGCGCAGGCTGGGAAACGAGAAGAGCCAACCCCACCCCCAACCCCCATAAGTGACCAGCTGATCTGGAGAAACAAAGGCTGTGATGATAGCTATGGAGGTGAAATGCAATTTGATGCTGCTGGTGTTTGGTGTTTCACTGATTTTGTAGGTCTAAGGCTAGTGGTCTGATCATCTATTTAGAGAATAACAACATGCAAGGTAGATCTATGGGGGATCACCTTCTGAAGGTGGTAGCCATTGTTAATTCCCTATTATCTTGTTTTGAAGACTTGTATCATTTTCATTGCCTTGTTGGGTTGGGTTTTTTTTTTTGTTTGGTACCAGGGATTGAACTTATGACCTCGCACTTGCCAGGCAGGCACTTGTGCTGCTGAGCTAAATCCCTGGCTTGTTGGGTTGGGTTTTATTCTGTTTTGTTCCATTTGAACAACTTTCCTCCTATATGCCTTTTTTAATTTCGATATTTATTTATTTATTTTTTGTCTTTTGAGACAGGGTCTCTTTATGCAGTTCAGGCTGGCCTTGAGTTCACTTTGTAGTGCAGGCTGGCCTCAAACTCCTAAGGATCCTCCTGCCTCACCTTCCTGAGTGCTGGGATTATAGGCATACAGCACCATGCCTGGCCTATATGCTCTTTCACCACTGCAATTTTTTACCTTGGAGCCAACTGATTGCTACCTTGAAGCCAACGGACCATTATTTGAACCCACTGAAACTGTGAGCCAAAATAAACCTCTCCTCCTTTAAATTGCTAGTGTTGACTATTTTGTCCCAGAAATGGAAAAGCTGACTAAAACAAATATTAACCTTTGTTATAATACTTATGAGTCAACAGGTTGAAATTCTGCTTTGAAAGTATATTACCCTATTAGCAAATACAAATTTTAAAAAAGTTGTAGACTTAAATACAAATGAACAGAAAAATTTTTCAGTTCTATTTGCAATCCAAAATTACAGTACTTCCAGACATGGTAGCACAGTAATCCCAGCATGTGGGAGGCTGAGGCAAGAGAATTGCCACAAGTTTGAGGACAGCCTGGGTTATATAGTGAGTTCAGGGCCAACCTGAACTACACATAGCGAGACCCTGTCTAAAAAGAAAAAAAAAAAATCCCCCGGAAAAGTTAGTCTCAGTGGAGCAACCAGCAGAAAAATCAGAAAATGAATGAGAAGTCCTAGAAGTAAGAATCTTAACAAGGTTAGGACAAGTTATCCAAACATCCCTGCCTGACAAGAAAGTAGAGACATTGCACAGGAAAGACTACTGAGAGTTTGGTGAAAATCAAAAACTAAGGGGATCTTGAAAAGTGACTGCAATTTAGAATGTGCTCCTCGAACTCCATCGCACTGATAGCGTTAGAGGTTAGAATGTTCCAGCATTTCTGCCTAATTCTCATCTGAAAACTATGCTATGTATGCAATTCCTCTAGGAGGGGCAACACCTAGGAAGCTGGACCAAAAAAAAAAAAAAAAAAAGAGAGAGAGAGATACATATCATTTGCTGTGCCCTGTGAGTAAGACATAGTTTAAAAGAAAGTCCAGCTGGGTCCAAGTAATGGCACATGCCTGTAATCCCTACTCAGGAGGCAGAAGCAGGATAATCAGGAACTTAAGGTAGCCTGGGCAATTCAGTAAGTTTGGTAGTGGGAATCAAACTCACAACTTCATGCTTGCCAGGCAGGCACTTATGCTACTGAGCTAAACCCCTGGTCAAAACATAGCAACTATTAAAAAGAACCAAAAGGAAATTCTAGAATTGAAAAGTACAATAACTAAAGTAAAAAATGCATAGAAGGGCTTGGGGCAGGCAGAGTTCTACATAAGATGGTTCCCCAAGACTTTCCTACCTTGTGTATACCAGCTGCGTGCTCTTAAGGGCTGTGAAAATAATCTTTAATTTTTGTGATGCTCTATAGCAAAGCCTACATTAATATAGGTAGGTCATTCAAGTGGATCTAACATAATCATGTAAGCACTTAAGAGCAGAGACTTTTCTCCAATTGAAGACAGAAAACATCAGAAACTGAACTACTAAAAAGATATTACATGCTATTTATCTTTGGTAGCTGCCACACAAGGCAGGCTCCTTTGATGAAAAAACTCTTACATTAACACATCTTTTTGTTTCAGCTAATAGCATACATTTTGTTATTGTTTCTTTTCTTTTCTGCTTTGTTTTGTTTTTTCATCCCATTCTTTGGAAGAGCTTGTAGAAAACTAGCCAAAGTTACCAAGCTACTCTAAATCATTCTTTTAGGCAGCTAAGGGGTAAATTTAGCTCATTATATAGAACTAAACACGCCCCTACACATTCATAACCACTACCCTTCACTCTCTTACTGGGGATTCAACCCAGGGCCTTTGCATGGAGCTATGCTCACAGCCCTTTTCAAAAAATTCTTGAAACAAGGTCTTGTTAAATTACTCAAGCTGGGCTTGAATTTATAATCTTGCCTCAGCCCACAAAAGCACTGGGATTAGAGGCATGTGCCACCAGGTCTGGCACATATGTTTTAGAGATATGTTTTAATATCCTGAGCTGCACATGCACAGAAATGTGCCTGCTGTTTTTCTTTCTTATACTAAACCCTTCAAGGGAGGATGCTAAAAAATGTACTCTTTAAACTAAGCATGCTCAGGAATGTGCCTGCCCATTGAGGGCTTTTCCATATGAATATGTATAAGCTCCTTGAATAAAATTCCTGTTTCTATTCTTCAGGGAGAGTCTTGCTTTGGAAATGACCTCTCTGTTCACCTTACCTGTAACACCAACCATTGCCTCAGTCTGTGCACTAGCTCCTATCTTCTATCTGCTCAAGAACATTGTCCTGACAATTCTACAGATATTCTTCGATCTCAAATTCCCACTCTGTACTGATTATTCTTGTTACCATATAAGCACACTACTTCCCATTCTAAAAAAAAAAAAAAAATCAAAGGAAATTTAGTCTTTACCACTGCAGTTTTATTTTTCTACTTCTCTCTTGTACAACTACATATTATCTGCATTTGCTATCTCCAATTTCTTGTCTCCCATTCCTGGTGAGTGTCACTTTAATAACAATAATACCACAATAATCTTCAAGGCTGTTCATGATCTGTAATCCAGCTAAACTCAGTGATCGTTGCTCATTTCTTATTTTATTAGAACTACCATGCATCCCCAGATGGGGGATATATGGTGGATGCCTGTAATCCCAGCACTCTGGGAGACTGAAGCAGAAGGATCCCAAATTCGAGCCCAGCCAGGGCAATTTAGAGACACTGTCTCAAAATAAATTTTAAAAATGGACAAACGGCTGGGAATGTAGCTCAAGTAAAGGCCCTGAATTCAATTTAGCACTGGGCAAAACAAAAAACTACCAGAAACATTTGATTCTGTTAATCCTGTTCTTCTGGAAACACTTCTGCCTTTCAAGAAATGTTATTGCTCTGCTTCCCCCTTATCAGCTTATCACAATATCATTTACATATAAAAAAATCAACTCACACTCAGGAGGCTGAGGCAGGATTGTTGTGAGTTTGAGACCAGCCTAGCATGCAAAGTGAGCTCAAGGCCAGCCTGAACTGCATAGCAAGACCCTGTTTCAAAAAGATAAAATAAATAAATAAAATAAAATAAAATAGAATAAACTCATAGATGTTAAATTTGATGACTTTTACCTGGTATCACTAGAATTTATTTAGAATTTTCATCCCAACAAAAGTTTGTACCCACTTCTAGATCAGGCAACTATTGATTTGCTTTTCGTTTTGGTGTAAAAAAAATCCTTTTTTGGGGGTGGGTGGGTACTGGGGATGAACTCATGACCTTGCACTTGGCAGGCAGGTGCTTACCCCACTTAGCTAAATAAATCCCCGGCCCAAAAATTTCCTTTTCTTGAAATTTCATTCAAGGAAACAGGACAGAGAATACAGGACAGACATAAAGAAACAGAGATGAGTAGATATTAATACCTTCTTGTTTGATTGCTTCACTTCTTTGGAAGCATAGGAAGCAAGTCATCAGCTGATGTTAAGATTGAAAGGTTCCTGTCCTAATATAAATTACTGGACATAATGGCAGTGGTATAGCCGAACCACTAGCCGCCCCCTTCCCTGATTACAGCTTCCTCCTAAGTGCACCAAAATGCCCAAATGCTGAAATTCCCACCAGTCTATTACACGTCATCAGTGCTCGCCCCCAGCGGCCTCCCCTTCGGGTCAGGGATCATATAACCCCCACCCCCTCCATAACCAGGGAAGAAGTAGTTCAGCCACACTGGGTGAACATTCCTCTCCGCATCCTCACCCCCAATAAATCCCTCCCTTAGATATCTCCTGCTTCTCTACTGTGCGGAAGTACTCTTATCTCCTGCTTCTCTATGCCGCTTTTAAAATATCCTATCAAAGATGAAGGAAGAAGTGTTAAAAATTTGAGTCCAGGGGAAAAGGAAAAATAAGTTGCTAAAAATATCTGCAAAGAAGCCGGGCGTGGTGGCTCACGCCTGTAATCCCAGCACTTGGGAGGCTGAGACAGGCAGATCGTTGTGAGTTCGAGACCAGCCTGGGCTACAAAGTGAGCTCAAGGCCAGCCTGAACGGCACAGTGAGACCCTGTCTCAAAAAACACCAGGGCTGGGGATCTAGCTCAGCGGTCTAAGCGCCTGCCTGGCAAGTGCAAGGTCGTGAGTTCAATCCCGGGTGCCGCAAAAAGAAAAAGAAAAAAAAAATCTGCAAAAAGAATAAGTAGGGCAGTATACTATGACAGTATAAATTTAAAAATGCGACCAATTAGCAGGTTTTTCTCTAGCTGTAATTAACGGCATAAGTATAGAGGAACAGGACTGATGATCAGTTGGATTTAAGCACAGTGGTCCTAGCTAGATCAATACAGAAAAACAACATGGAGTAAGAAAGTGCATCTGAGTGATGCATTTAACTTCTTGGAATGTTCTATTCTTACCCCCACCCCTCCACACACCGTATTACTACTATTTGGCATTCCTTGACTTTATGTTCCAACCTTTTATTAATTTTTAAAATTTCAGAAAACATATTTTTGATTTATAAGAATCCTTTCTTATTCTCTGTTCCTTTTTCAAAGCCAATTCTCATTTTATAAATACTGTATCTTCTTCAACATTCTTTCTCTTTGCCATGCCATTTTTTTCAAAGTTATCTTCCATTCTCTAAATAATCTGTTTCTTCTGGGGACAGTCTTTCTCCTTCAAGATGTTTATTTGCCTCCTAAAAAATACATTCATTGGTGCTTCATTTATACTAAGAATGAAGGGATGAAATTCTAATTCAAGGTAATATGTTATTTGGATATCTTCTGGGGATGTACAAAACTCAGCTCCGACCTCATTAAGACATCTCTTGTTTTGCATTCTGTGCTGGAACTTCCTCTCCTTTATGCAACTGTCAGCAATCTTACAAAAATTTGTTGAGCCATTCCATCTAAAATGAGCAATTTCTTCCTTTTAATCATTATAGGTTTTTTTCAATACCATTAAAATGTACACAAGTATTCCATAATTCGAAAAACTCTGAAACCTGAAACACTTCTGATCTCAAGCATTTCAAGTAAGGGATATTTAACTTGTACTTCATTCTACTTTGTGAATGAATTTTAATATTCATATATATATATATTACTTATCAATTCATCAGTTGACATTGCTTCCATTTTGGGGTACTGCAAAAAATGCTACAAGCTTTTATGCACATGTGTTTTTAGCCCTCTTAATTAACCCAGAAACAGAAGTGTTAGATCATATGGTTACTATATGTACACCTTTTCAAACATTGTCAAACTATTTTCCACAGGGGCTGCATCATCACATATTCCAATCAGCAACATATGAAGGGCTCAATTAGTCTATATCCTTGCCAATACTTACTACTAGTCCTTTTTTTTATTGCAGCCATCTTAGTGATACTGAAGATGGTAAGCTTCATTTTCATGAGTTCACTAGAACTGTGCACATCATCTTTAGGAAATGTCTATTCAAATCATTTGCCCATTTTACAAACTGAATTGTCTTTTTATTGTTATAAGTTTTTAATATAGTCTTATATCACTTATCAGAATTATTATTTATATTTGCTATTTTGTAGGTTATTTTTCCATTTTCTCAATGTTGTTCAATGAAGTACAAGTTTTCTACAAACATAAAGCCAGTAGCCGGGTGTGGTGGTGGACACCTGTAATCCCAGCACTCCAGAGGCTGAGGCAGGAGGATCATTGTGAGTTCAAGACTGGCCTGGCTTACAAAGTGAACTCAAGGCCAGCCTGAACTGCATAGCGAGACTCTGCCTCAAAAAGACCAAAAATAAATAAATAAATAAATATAAAGCCAGTTTATATAGTTTAATTTGGCTTAATGCTGTAACATGTCATATATAAGATAATCATGTCTACAGGCAAGTCACAAGGAGTTAATCTCTGTAATCTTTTAAATTTTTCTCTTATGTTTAAATCTTTTTAAATTAAACTTCAAGTTAATTTTTGTGAGTAGTATAAGGGAGGGGTCCAACATCATTCTTTTGCATGTATATTAATGGTGGTCATGGCACTATCTATTGAAAAACTATTTCCCCCAAAGAATCATTTTAGCACTCTTGTCAAAATCAACTATTCCTAGATTCTCAAATGTACTCCATTGATCAGCAAGTATGTCTGTTCTTATGCCAGTATCATACAAACTTCATTCACTAATGTGGTTTGTAAGAATTCTGTAATTGGAGGGATGAATCCTTCCTTGTTGAAACTGTTTTGGCTAGTCTGAGTTTTTTGCAGTTCCATATAAATTTTGGGATCAACTTATCAGTTCTGCAAAAAGGGAAGCTAAAATCATGACAAGGATTACACTGAGTCAGTAATATTTATTAGATATTTTGCATTTTAGATGTTTAGATATTTTGCATTTAAGATGTGTCTCTTAGACATGCAAATTAAGTATAGAATTCAAAGGAAAAACATCTTTATTATATATTATGTCAATCACTTATGAGATTGACATAACTCATGAATTATATGAACTCATAGGGATAGTGAATTCTGCTCAGAACAGAAGGAAGTGATACTAAGGAAAACAAAAAATTATTTAGAATCAGAAATTTTGATGCAAAAATATTTAGAGATCCTTCTACTCTCTTAATATTAAAAAAAAAAACCCTAGAAATTATCCTGTATTAAATTCAACATAACTAATGGTCAATTTTTTTGAGTTATAAAGTGATTTATTACTTATATTATTTTTCTGTGGCTATATAGTTTGGACTCTGAATGTTCTACAGAGGACCATGAGTTAAAAACCTTCTCTGAGGGTGACACTAGTAAGAGGTGGTGGACTCTTTGATAGATAAGGCCTAGGTGGAGACTTACAGATCATTGAGGACCACGGCCCCTTCCAGTCTCCTTTCGTTGGTTGGGCACAAGGTAAGCAGTTTTGTCTTGTCACACATTGCCACCATAATGTGCTTCTTTGCCACACAGGTCCAAAAAAAGAGGATCATAGACTGAAGCCTCCAAAACTGTGAGCCAAAAGAAACCTATTCCCTTTGCAAGTTAGTTACCTCAGGTATTTCATTATAGTGCTAGAAACCTGGTTAATACATGCTAAATTACAAATAATACCTTAAATTATTTTGAATGTAATAAAATATTTTTCAGATTTTCAAAAGGAATAGAAAGAGAAAATTAATACACTGATCAAAACAGGTTAAATCACTTGCTCAAGGTCAGACACCTAATTAATATACCACAGAAAACTAGAATCCAGCTCTTCTAACTAGTAATCTAACAGATACTATGGTTGGCAAATTTTAATGTATTTTTTTAGGCCCTCTTTTCCACAACCACACTTTTACACTCTTAACTTGAGTAACTGGAAGAGAGAGAGAGAATTAGTCTTGATGATCTCTTAGATATATGAAAGATTCCCCGATTTTCACAGTTTAGAAGTCCTAATACTATAATGATGGAATTAGCCATTATGCAGAAATACTTTGTTAACTCCTGCCTCATTCTTCTCTCAGTTAAAATCATAAGACTATTCTCACAAACACAAAATATTTAAGGCTTAGCAACATCAATATGTTAATAAAATTCATCTCTTCATCCAGTTTTAATTCATCTTCTGCTTATTCAGAGGGTGCCCAATTTGTCCAATAAAACTTGAGGCTCAAATCAAAGGAAAAAGAAGGGGCATATCCAGCCTAAAGAAGAATGAATACTATATTACTGTAATTTCCTCTTATTATTAATGTCCTATTATTATTCTGTCAAAGAGAAGCCCAAAGAGAAGAAACTAGGATCCTTTGTTCCACTGGTGAATAACATTTATCTCTTTGATTAAAAAATAAAAAAGTTATTTTGGATCTCTATCTGCCTTTTTAAATGTGGAAAAAAAAGTAAAGCTCTGAAATAGATCTGAAAATGAAAAAAAATTCAAATTCACTGCTAGGGCTTAACATATCCATAAATTCTTTTTAGAAGCAAGTCTTGTAACAAAGTAGTTAACTTTAAATCTTTCTACTCAGAATGACAACTAAATCTTCTGGCATACCAACTCTGAAATATTTTAGAAAAAAAAAACTTTCAGGTTGAATTAATTACACTAATTGGAGAATGGCTATAAGATTTTTCTAGAAAAAAAACAGAATTTCAAGTAACAATTCTTTTGTTGATCTATTTCCAAGCATTAAAGTCTAAATTCACACACGTCCCTCAAATCTTTTTCTCTGCCTTCCCTATTCATGGGCATCTCATTACTGTCAGTAACATTTCTCATTACACAAAGTCACTTGACACAGAAAAGGGTACATATCAAAATATTCACAGGATGGCAAGATGACGAACAGGGTAGGGGAAAGAAAGGGGCATGTAATTTTTAAATGTCTTTTACTGGTGTGGCCCAAAATCGCTATTTCACAGTTTCATACATGTAGTCACAAGAAATCACTCTTCCTGTCATAATTTTAGTTTTCTGGTCTACTACTTAAATAGCAAACTGACCAAATGGCTAACAACTTAAATTTCCCACCCATCTGAAAGCATTATCAATTAGTAATATTTCTAACATCCTGCTTGCTGATGTTTTACATAAAATAAACAATGTAAGTTTAGCTCCATGAATCTCTGATATTTAAGTAGTTTTTTCAAAGGTCCTAGGTACTGAGTTTAAATTATCCTTCTTGCCACAATAAGGTTCTCAGAATAAAATTCAATATTCTACTTTGTCTTATTATAAATACATTTTAAAATATATATAAATTGCCAGGCGTGGTGGCTCATGCCTGTAATCCCAGCACTCAGGAGGCTGAGGCAGGAGGATCGTTGCAAGTTTGAGACCAGCCTGGGCTACAAAGTGAACCCAAGGCCAGCTTGAACACATAGTAAGACCCTGTCTCAAAAAGCCAAAATAAAATAAAATAATATAAAATAATTCACATCAAACTATACTGTATAGAACTCTATACAAACTATACAGAACTATGATATCCAATATGGTTGCCATTTGTCATGTATGATTAAATTGTTGGGGGGTGGTGCGTGCGTATGCGCACACACGCAGTACTCAAGCTTGAACACCAGGCTTTTGCACTGAGCTATATCCCTAGCCCATTTTTTACATTTTTATTTGGAGATAAGGTCTCACTAAGTCATGAACTTGCCTAGGCTGGGCTCAAACTTGTGATTTTCCTGCCTCTATGTCCCTCTAAGTCTGGAAGCACAGGCCTGAGGGTCTAGGCCCTACTAAAACTAATTAATTTTAAATCCAAATTGATTAAAATGAAAGGAAATTAAAAATTCAGTCCCACAATCATACTAGTCACCTTTGTAGTTCTCAATAGCCATGCTAGCTGTTGGGTTAAACACCTGTGGATAAGGAACATATCTATCATCACATAAAGATCTATTTCAGAATAGGCCTAAAAATGATCACGAGGATGGATATTTCCTTTGGGGATAAATGTGAAAATGTACCCGTTGTATTCATTACTTCTGAATGGCTCATGTAGACAATATTCATACATTATGCTATAAGAAAGAATGGCATAACTACTGCTGCCCCTTCACCACCAAAACAGTGATAAATAAGTTCGATCCCCGGTATCAAAAAACAAAAACAAAAACAAAAAAAAATACTGATAAATAACATGCCTATAAGTTTGGAAACAAGTTCATAAAACAGGTCTTTGGGTGTAGAGGATGATGAGTAATTCAGTATTAGAAATGCTGTAAACTTATGAGTTTATAAATGAAAACTACTCCACCTACACCAATTAAGCAGATCTGAAGAGGATATTTGACACTGGGACATGATAAAAAGACCTTAGTTCCAAAACCAGAAACTGTTCAAACAGGGCTTCTGCCACTTTCTGACTGAGAAACCTTAAATCCACTGAGCCTAGTACCTTTACTAGCAAAACCTAGACAACCATACATGGTTGTCTATATACATATATATATATATATGTATATATACAAGATACATAACTATACTACTAATCTGTTCATTAAAAAGAACAGTTTGTGCTTTTGTTGTTCGATTGATCATTTTTATGCCTATATTTTGTAATCTGAACAACTACTTTGAAGATAACAATACGTAATATATAAATCAGTGTTAAGCTCCTATTACTTTGTTTTGAAATTCTGTATCAACGGTTTCATACTTTTTTCATTTAAAAAAAGACTTAGCAGAGTAAATAATTTAAAACATATAAATCATTCAGCAGATCTCTCGGCAAATTAAGAATTCAATAAACATTCCTATCCAGGAAAAGATTAAAGACCAACAAAAAGTAAATTTAGAAGCTCTAGAAATGTGTCAGGCTAGTTTTAAAAAACATCCAAAGGGAACTGCATGTGAATTCAAAATAGAAGGCAAATGTAAAGTACAATAAAACTACCGCCCTACTTATTCAATCTTCAGATATACAGTACACACTGTACGTACACATGAATAAGTGACAATGTTGATAATAAACACTTCAAGGACTAGGTGAAACTATAAAAGCACCGATACCACTTTTCTCAACAAATCTCTGATTGGGAGTATCTTCTCAGGCTGATCATGAGTACTCCAAGCTCACACATTCCTGTAAATGAAACCCTAAATGGTCATTTTAAAAACTTGTTATCGAGGGTTGCATTAAGCTATAAAAATAATCTATGGCTATAATCTCACATAACTAAAAAGAGTACACATACACAGCACATAGTATTTAAAGACAAG
>RJWT010004832.1:13719-25301 GCA_004365215.1 Cuniculus paca
AGTAAGCTCAAGGCCAGCCTGAACGGCATAGTGAGGCCCTGTCTCAAAAAGACAAGGGCCGGGGAGTTGGCTCAGTGGCCTATGCTCCAGCCTGGGGAGTGTGAGGTAATGAGTTCAATCTGGGGTGATGCAAAAAAAAAAAAAAAAAAGAAGAAGAAATTAACTGAAATATTATTGGAACCAATGTATTTCAGGTTAAATGGATGAAAGTTTGAGACTTGCTTTTAAAAGTATCTACTGAAGGGGATAGAGCTCGAAGTAGGACATGTACTTAGGCTGGAAAATATGGAAGATGGTGATAGGTACATGAAGGTTCACTAAATTATTTCCATTTCTCTACATAAAACACTTAAAGCAATGTTTTCTCTTTTATTTATGTATTTATTTATTTATTTATTTATTTATTTATTTATTTATAGACAGGCTCTCATGTGTAGTTTGGGGTGGCCTTGAACTCACTATGTAGTTCAGTCTGGCTTTAAACTCATGGAGATCCTCCTGCCTCAGCCTCTTGAGTGCTGGGATTACAGGAATGTGCCACCGTGTCCACCCTAAAGCAGTGTTTTAGAAGAATGACACTGGTAACTGGAAATTTTCTTGCATCATTGTAATGTCCTATCTTTAAAAAAAATACATCAGTTATTATTTTCAACTACCAGTCACTACTTTTCCCTTCATTTTTTTAAAAACATATCAGAAAGTCCCAACCCCTGCACAGTAGCTTTTGTTGTTGTTTTATGGTATTGAGGACTCAACTCATGCTCAGTAGATGTTCTTCTACTTAGCCTATCCCCAGTCTTTTTTATTTATTTATTTTTTCAAACAAGGATTCACTAAATTACCCAGGCTGGCCTCAAACTTGGAATCCTGCTTTAGTCTCCCACGCAGCTGGGATTACAAGCAAGTGTTCCCACACCTGACTGGAAAATTCCTCTTGATTGATAGATGAATACCATAGAAATGATCACAAAAACTGACTTGGGGTTATTAGTTTGGGAATCAAGTTTAATACAAAGAGACAATTTAACTACTATGACCTTGTAGGGAAAAGTTCCAAATTCATTCATCTATAACATTAAGAGCTTCTACACCTAAAAGCTATATACAAAACTGTCATAACTTCAGAAGTAAAAAGGACCCCTACCTCCCCCAAAAGGGCTGAATCATAAAACCTCAAGGATTTGCTATGGTCAATTTTAACAAACACTTCAGGTCAATTCTTAAAACCAAATTGAGCTGTTGTCACTTTGACATTAATTTACATAAAAAGTGCTCCCCGAGGGAAATGGGCTTTTATGTGTTTTTCAGTATGCAGAAATGCTTTTCCCCCTCAAAAAGTAGAGGAGTTAAGTAAGTTCCTGCCTTCTTTTCCTCTTCTTTTTTTTTTTTTTTTTTTGTCTTTTTCAGACAGGGTCTCATTATGCAGTTCAGGCTGGCCTTGGGCTCACTTTGTAGCCCAGGCTGGTCTTGAACTTGCAACAATCCTTCTGCCTCAGCCTCCCAAGTGCTGCGATTACAGGAGTGTGCCACCATGCCCAGCTTCTTCTTCCTTTTTAACAGCTCTAAAGACCTCAAATGTTTTCAGAGCATGGAAAGAATGACAATGGTAGCAGCACAGCAATGGAGAATAGGCATCCACAACACACTGCTCCCCTCAGAGTACAGGTTGTAAACTTGCAGTTTCATTTATAGAAGGATTTCTTCAGTTAGGTCCCAAAGTGTTTTTGAAAATTAACATTAGTTGATAACCTTTAACAATAATAATATTTCACAAACTCTGAACACAGAGATATTTAGCAATCTTGGATGAGTCCTCTGGCATGGCAATGATTGGCTGAAACCAAGTAGAAACTGTCCCCTTACATACGGGGTGTGTGCAACTTTGGAATCTACCTGCCTCGTGGGTACATGTTACTGTCTACTGTATGCAAGCTGGTTTCAAGAAACGTTGACAGATGGTTTTGAAGAGGATTTACAGTAGGAAAGATAACCAGTCCAGGAGCTTCTTTCAGACTTGGTCGTGTTAATCACTTGACTGGTGTGTTATAAAAGTCTGGCTTTCATTTAATCTTGTAATAGTCAACAACAGTTCCCAAATGGGAATCTGTTTAAATGTGTTTGGACATCAGTCTTGATTCAAAAATTAGAGAAATTACTCCAACATCATTTAGTTAGAAGCACTTGCAGTTTGCACAGACAGGATGAGCTAAAAAACAGCCTCAATCTAGAGCCATACTAGCTCAAAGAGAAACTAAAAATAGAGTAGTCCATAGGACAGCAGAAAGAGAACAGAATCAAAGACGTTTAGAACTGGAATGGTAACCTTCAGTTGCTGGTGCATAGCAGGCATTCTGTATATTCCTGTGTGCCTACATAAACCTTTCATTCTATAAATGAAAACAATGAATCAAACCAGATTTATCACAGTACACCCAGGCAAAATATCTTTTAAGATTCAGAAATTCTTTCCTACTATCTTATCACTGTTTCAATTCATTTTATTGGTTTGTTTTATTCCCTTTAAAATTAAATTTAAAAATTTTTCAAAAGATTCAGAAATTCTTAGTTCTAGTCCTTTCTTAAATTTCATGTAAACATTTCCCCCTTAACTAAGTTACCTAATTCTGTCTTCCTACCATCGGTTTCTATGACAACTTAATAAAATCTATATCCAGTAGTCTGAGTTATTAAATATTTATTTTCAACTTCATATACATATTCAGTTTCATATTCTGATTCAATTCACTGAAAGAAAAAACAGGAATTGAGGAATATGAAATGCTTTTGCTGCATTTATTGGCCAACTTCCCTCTGAAATAGCCTGTCTAATTATGTACTAAGAATGATGATGAACTATCAGGTGACTTGAATTTTAGATTTTAAAAGGTTTTCAATAAAACATGCCTAAATAAAGAAAAACTAAACTTTAAAAAAGATGCTCTGATATAACTTTAAAATAAGGTAATCAAAATGTAAGTTAATAAAGAAATAACATATTGGGCTGGGGATTTAGCTCAGCAGCTTAAGTGCCTGCCTGGCAAGCGTGAGGTTGTGAGTTCGATCCCCGGTGCCGCAAAAAAAAAAAAAGAAAAAAAGAAATAACATAGTCGCTGAGAATATTTATCCTACCACATCATAAATATTTATTGAAACAAAACAGCAAAATAAAGTTGATGATACACCTAACAAATATTTTGCAGACTCCTAACAGATACATATTTTATGGACTACCTAGTTGGCAATCTATGTTAGATATTTGAAGAAACATATCTATTAAATGCTGAGGACTCAGAAGATAGTGAAAAATCTGAAAAACATATTAAAAATGAATGAGTAAACATTATATGAGGAAAAATTGAGAGGTAAGGATCAGGCATGACAGCAATCTTTAAATATATAGAAAGGCCTTGTGATAGTAATTTTATTAAGCTCCTGAAATCAGAGGGAACATGGTGTGGTTGAAAGAACAACAAACTGAGTTAAGAATCTGAAGTTCAAGTTCTCATGTGTTTGAGATCTTTTTTTTTTTTTTTTTTACCGCACCGGGGATTGAACTCACGACCTCGCGCTTGCCGGGCAGCCGGCGCTTAGACCGCTGAGCTGGATCCCCAGCCGTTTTTGACACAGGGTTTCACTATGCCGTTCAGCCTGGCCGTGAGCTCACTTTGTAGCCCAGGCTGGTCTCAAACTCACAACGATCCGCCTGTCTCAGCCTCCTGAGTGCTGGGATTACAGGCATGAGCCACCACGCCTGGCTCATGTGTTTGAGATCTTATATGAATTAATTAACCTGTATGGACTTCAGGTCTCCCTTCTATGAAATGGCCTATAGGACTACACAGGGATCTTTCGGCTCTAGAATTCTCTGCTTCTGTGATCTGAAAAGTTATTGCAAATAAAAGCACTTGAACAGGTATACAGTCTTCAAAGTGTGAAGCTTTACTATTATTCTAGGAGGCAGTCTTTTATTTTCTTTAATGAAATAAGCTGTAAGAAATATGTTTCTCTCAGTCCAATTTCTCTTCCCATGGGTCAAGTTTGTACTTTTTGCTACTCTGTCTCCTAGCTCCAGATCTGAGGCTGTGCCAAGAGGTTTTCATCATCTCTTTACATTTAAATAGCTGAACAAAATATTATTTCTCCCTTAAGACTCCCAAATACCAACACCCCTGTCAACAATCACTGTAGTTGTCTAGGGGTTATTTTTGGTTTTTGGTGAGGTTTTCTGTTGTTTGGTTTGGTTTTTTGAGACAGGGTCTTCCTATGTAGTTCAGGCTGGTCTTGCTCTCACTATGTAGCCCAGGCTGGCCTCAAACTCACTGTGATCCTCCCAGAGCGCTGGGATTACAGGCATATACCAGAACACCCGGGTCTATAGTTGTTAAGAGCACTTCCAACCAATATGAGATTGTTTTCTCAGGTATAATAGTCCATCCTTATCTACAGGGGAAATATGTCAAGACCCTCAGTGGATACCTGAAACTTGGGATAAAACCAAACCCTACATAAACTGTTTTTCTTATACATACATACAAATATACCTATAATAAAGTTTAATTTATAAATTATGTACAGTGAAAAATTAACAACTAATAACAAAATAGAACAATTATAAATTGTGTGAATATAAAATACAGTCTTCTTCTCATCCTTGCTCTCTCAAAAAGGGTCACTTAGCTGGGTGTGGTGTGCACTCCTGTAATCCCTGAACTCAAGCGGCTGAAGCAGGAAGATCAGTGTGAGTTGGAAGTCATCTTGGGTTACAGAATGAGTTCAAAACCAGCCTGGACTACATAGCAAGACCCTGTCTCAAAAAACAAACAAAGAGAAGGATTAAACATAAGGAGTGCAACACTGTGGTAACAGTTCTAACAACACCGATAGCTACTAAGAGGTAGACAGTGTGCATATTGTAGATACCTTGGTCAAAAGGATGATTCATATCCCAAGTTGGATGGAGCAGGATGGTACAAGATTTCATCACACATTGCACTCTGGGAGACTAAGGCAGGAGGGTCAGAAGTGTAAGCCCAGCCTGGGCAACTCAGTGATTTAGTGAAACTCTACTCAAAAATAACAAAAGTAGGGGGTTGGGGGGATATAGCACAAGAAGACAACCACCTGACTGGCAAGCACAAGGTCCTGAGTTTGATTCCCAGTACCAAAAAACAAAAGGTGGGACCACCCACTTAGGACCCCTTCTGCATCTCTTAGGCAGAAGCTTTCTTTTTCTCAATGGATATTTTCTACTCTTAAAAACAAAACAACAAAGGTGTAAAGATGTAGCTCAGGGTAAAGACCCTTAGGTTCCATCCTCAGTACCACAAAAAGCAAAACACAAACAAAAATTCATCACACTCCTTCAGAAGGAAATACAATTTAAAACTCATGAATTGTTTATTTCTAGATTTTTCCAGTTAATATGTTCAGACCATAACTGACTTTGTGAAAAGCAAAACTGCAGACAAGAGGGCACTACTATACTGTATGCACATCAAAGACTATTTAAAGGACAATGTGCACAAGTAAAGCAGCCCAAAAGAATGATATACTAGATAAATTCATCGCTCCTAATTCCCAATACCAGTCTTAGTTCTCTATCTGCACCACGCTCTTCTCTTTAGCCCATAGGTAGTGTTCCTTCTGGCAAACTCTTAACTCAGTGGTCCCCTCTTACATTTTCAGAGATATTCAGTATCGACTAGCCCTTTTTTCACTTGCCCTTTCTTACATGCTCTTTACTGAATAATTGTTATTAGCAGTTATACTCTGTTATGGTTCGGATTTTAAATGTCCCCCGAAACCATGTGTTGAAGGCATGGTCTCTAGTTCAGGGTGCTATGGGGAAGTGGTGGAAATGTTAGGGAGTGGGGCCTAATTGGAGGAAGCAGGCCTGGAAGACGTCCTCGAGGGTCTGGCCTGATTACCAGAAGATGAAAGAACCTAGGAAACATGTTTTAAAAACCAAACGCTAATAACAAATTCTCCATACCAAAAATAACCTGAGTTGTAAGAGCAAACCAAAACAACATTTTGGATATAACAAATACAGTTCAGAATATTTAATGCTACAATACAAAGAGTCTTAAAATTGAACTGTTGCCAGACATGGTGGCACACGCTATTCAGGTGGCTGAGGCAGGAGGACTGAAGTGAGTTCAAGGCGAGCGTGAACCATGTAGTGAGCCTTTGTCTCAAAACAAAACAAAACAAAAAAGTAGCCTGCAAATTGAGATGGGAGATCAATCTGAGATTAGAACCATACCACACACTGCTTTTCTCTGTAAAGCAGTATTAGCTATCAAGATCCAAAATACTATTTGCTAAAAGATGATTCAATTGTATTTATATCTGATTTAATGAATATTTTAAAATATTATAAATGTAGGTATGCTAAGTTTCTTGATATTAACGAATTAAAACTTAACCACAGACCATGAGTCAAGCCTTTTGTCCTATGAACAATGATTTTTTTTTTAAAGATGAAAAAAAGTTTCACTTTTATTTAAACAGGAAGATATTCACCAAGACAATGAAAGAACTTACAGAAATTTCTTTAATGAATACAGTTCATTAAGCAGCTTGCTGGACCATGGTTTAAAGAGCAGTGGCACACAGTGGCTTTTTCTAGTGTGGGTGTCCTGGTATTCTTGGGATCTTTCGCCCACTCATATGAGTCAGTTTTATATAACACAGTAATGTATAATTTCCATCCTACTCACAAGCCAACACGTTAGAGATAACATCTTACCCTGAGTTATTTAAGGAATGGTAACTTGGAACATTACATTTTACAAAATGTGCAAACAACCAAATTATTACTATGTCACCAATAAGCTGCTCAGCTTAAACAGAAACTTCCCAGTGTGTTTCAGTACTGTGTTATTTTAGGGGAAGATACTAACAAAATATGTAAATTGTTTTTCTGTAATCAAACACTGTAACTTTATTTAAAAATAAAGGTATTTTGCCAAATATTAGCCATTTTGCATATGCAGAGAAAATCAAGTGATTTAATAATTACATATTTGCTTAGGAATTATTTATAGTTACTGAAGATTATTTAGTAGTAGAGTTCAAGAAAACTAAGATTCAGAAAAAGTAGAATTGATTTGATTTTTCCATAGTATATCAAATATTCTATTTCTGAAGGGTAATTGAAAGGGTTTATATAAAATCAATTGCCACAAATAAGAAATTAATGTCCAGATGATTTTTTTTGTCTATGCTAAAATTCTTTTACTTGGGCCAGAGATACAGCTCAGCAGCACAAGTGCCTACCTGGCAACTATGAGGTCCTAAGTTTGAGTCCGGGTACTCCCTCGCCAAAGAAATTCAACCATAAAATTCTTTTACTCACACCTTACCAGAAACCACCTTACCCCGCCAAAAAAAATTCAACCATAAAATTCTTTTACTCACACCTTACCATTTGCAGGGCCCTGGGTTCAATAGTGAGTGCCACAAATGATGAGACTTTGGAAATGATTATTATACTAAGACATCTGTCATTTAAATATTTATCAAAAAGAGAAAACATTTTAGTTTTCTTTCATTAAGGAAGGATTGGTCTAAAGATAGAAAAAGCATACAGAAATAAAGGAATGTGATTTAAAACAACAAATAAATACAAGAATAAAATTCATCCCTTGGAGACTCTAGAGACTCATAGCATCATACATATAAACATTAACTTTATATCTGATGAGAAACTAATTTTAAAACATACTACTGTATAGGTTGGGTGAGATTACAAATATCTGTAATCCCAGCACTTAGGAAGCTGAGGCAAGAGGATCTCTGAGCGTTTGAGGCCATCCTGGACTACATAATGAGTTTACAGCAGCCTGAATTATTTAGCGAATCCTCTCAAAAAAACCAAATCAATCAATTAATCAATCAATAAAGTAAAACATACTACAGAGTACATGATCACATGGTATGTAACTCATTTTCATCTTATACATTCTCCTCAAATTTTACATGACCTATTTAAAGTCCACAATTCATAGGATTATTTCAGGGTGTTCAAACTGCAAAAATATGATTTAAAAATATTCTGAGCCAGACAATGTGGCACAAATCTGTAATCCCAGCACTCTAGGAGACTGAGGCAGGAGGATCACAAGAATCCTTCTCTTCACGCCTTGGTGTAGTGCTAGGGATTGAAGCCAGGGTCTTTGTACTGAGCATTCTCCCCATCCCTTTTAAAAAAATATTTTATGTTGGCACAGGATCTTGATTAAGTCACTCAGCTGCCCAATCTGGCTTCAATTCCTAGCACTACATCAAAGTAGGAAGGGAAGGAGTCTAGTGTTGAACAATCACTTGTCAGTCTCTTATCTAACAAAATGCCATGTCTGTATTCCATTGTAACATGAAGCGATGACATTCTCAGGCAAGGTAGGGCTGCAAAATAGAAAAAGCTAAGCAGAAGGATCCAAATCCTAGCTATAAAAATTACTGGTTTATAAATCCTATACTTTAGACATACTATTCTGAGAGTTGGACAAGCAAAAGGCTGTTAATAAATTTGCTATAAATGAACCCATTGGAGTTTTAGTTTTTTTACATATAAAACAGAATTAGTAATAAGTGTACACCTGATAGGCTCATACTTTTATACATGTAAAACTTCTAGCCTGAAAGGTGCTTTTGAAAATTAAAATCACTGGGCATGGTGGTGCATAACTGTGATCCCAGCATTGAGTAGGCTGAGGCAGGAGGATTGCTGAGTTCGAGGCTAGCCTAGGCTACATAGTGAGATTTAGGCCAACCTGGACTATAAAGTGAGACTCCATTTCAAGAAACAAAACAAAACAAAACAAAGAAAATGAAATTAAATTCACATACCTAGTTTATTCCTATACCCTAAAGAAGTGTACCATTCTATATTAATAGTACTACTGTACTTTTAATCATGGCAAAATATGCATAGTATAAAATATACTATTTCAACCATCTTTAGTGCACAATCTATTGGCATTAAGTACATTCACTTTGTTCTGAAACTATCACCACTATACATTTCCCAAACTTTTTATCATCCCAAACTGCAACTCTGTCCCCAGTAAACAATAACTAGTTATGACCCCTCCCTTCCTTGCCCTAGTAATTACTTTCTATTTTCTATTTCTATGAGTTTTACTATTCTAGGTACCTCATTAAGGGAAATCATGCAGTATGTGTTCTTCAGTTATATATTAAGTGTCAAATAACCCAATGGCAACCCATCTTCCATTGAAACAATTAAGATAATGCTAGAACTGTAGCTCAAGAGTACAGCCCTTGCCTAGTACTTGCAGGGCCCTGGGCTCAATAGTGAGTGCCACAAAAAACAATAAACCAGAAACAAAGAAATCTAAGACAAATTCATGCATCCAGCCAAGTACAGTGGCACATGCCTGTAATCCCAACAATTCTGGAAAGTTAGGCAAGAGGATTACAAGATTGAGCCCAATAGGACAATTTAGCAATTTAGTGAGACCTTGTCTCAAAATAAAAAATAAAACAGGCTGGACAGGTAGCTCAGTACAAAGCCTTCAGGCTGAATTCCTAGTACACCTTTAAAAAGTTCATACATATAAGTGGTATAAAAATCTTTACATATTTTTGAAGTATTTAAGCTGGGAAAAGGACATTAATTTATTGATCACTTTTATAGTGTAAATGCTAAGGTATTGCCACTACCCACCAATACCAATGTGCTTTTGATAAGTATTAAGTAACAACATACACATAAAAGGGCTCAGATAATATATATACTGGTTTCAAGATAATTAGTAATATTCTGAAAACTAGGGGAAAGAAAGAAAGACAAAAAATATGAAAGTACACATTACATTTTACACATAAAATACTGTATAATTCCGCACTAATAAGTAGACCAACAAGATTATTCTGAAGATTAAAAAATAATGGGGTCTTGGTATTTGAACAGTATGAAGGTCAGTGCCTAATGTTTCTGACGCTGGTTGTGACACTATCACAGCAGCCTTTCTTTTTAGCCCCCAGGTGGCAGTGTGGCCCAAAGCAGTAGACATCGTCGGGTCCAGAGCTCCTCTGACCTACAGAACACAAAAATATCACCCTTTGCTAAAGGAACCTCACCATGCCTGACAGACAAGTATACTTGTAAAAACTAATTCAGGCGTCATGTGTGGTGATGTGTACCTGTAATCCCTACACTCGGGAGGCTGAGGTAGTAGAATCAGGAGTTCAATGCCCAGCTTGAGCTTCAGAGATCCTATCTCAAAACAAAACAAAACAAAACAAAACACAACACAACACTAGGCTAGAAACAATTACTCTAGGGTCATCTCCATTTTAGTAAAGAATGTGAATTCATTAGGTTCTGCCATGTTTGACTCAATCAAGCTCTACCCCTGAGTTTCCTCTTAAAAGAAAATATAACCGAATATTTTCAAGAATACCTAAGGTTTAGTTTAAATATAGTTCAGTTACCATGAAAAGCTGAAAGTTAAATTTTTGGGTGTCAGAAGTTATATGCTTTAAATCAGAAATCTTTTAAAAGGGGGTGGAGGAGGTTACATACATTCCAGTGAGCAACTCCTAACTAAGAGTCCCAAAACTCACCACTGCCACACTCGTGTTACAATACTGTGACTTTCAGTAGGAGACTACTGGTCAACCATTACTGTTGTCACGGGCAGGTAGGAATCACAGTGTCTTTGTTCTGCAGACCAAAGGGTTGTTCAATCTTGCACTTGGTTTGCTGGTTTCCTCACTTTCTAAGAATGTAATCAACCATTTACTCCCCACAGTGATCAGTTTTAATTATTGCTGAAAACAATAAGTTTTCTGTATTCTTAAACTATTCCATAATTCTAGCTTCTCAACAGAAAAAACATTTATATATATATATTTATGATTTATTGATTTTGCAATTTTTTCTCATGTATATCTCAAGCCTAAATTACTATACAGGCAGCCAGGCATGGTGGCACACACCTGTAATCCCATTAGGAGGCTGAGGCAGGAGGAGCTGTAAATACAAGGTCAGCAGGGGCTACATAGGTCAGTCTACACAGAAAGACTCTGACTCAAAAAATAAATAAGTAAATAAATAAATAAAATAATATCAGTATACAGGAGGTGATCAAAAATATGTTGAATGTTTAAAGTTTTTTTTAACATGTATTACAGTCAAACACATATTGCCATTAATTCCCTTCAAAATACTCCCTATTATTTAGGACATTTTTGCCACTTTCTGGAGGAGTCTGGAAGTCCTCTTTCACATCTTTGAGTACTCCTCAGTGGAGTACCATCCAACTGAAAGGCAGGCTTATACAAACATTACATTGTGTCTTCATCCACCTTATTTACTGGATCTGGTACCGTGCGACTTGTGGCTCTTCCCCCAAATCAAAGTGATCATAAAGAGTAAACTTTTTAAATCAATTCAGGACAAGGAGGGAGCCAGACAGCGTAACTAAAGACATAAAATAAGTCCCTCAGAACTGCTTCAGAAACAGGTAGCAAGGGGTAGTATTTTGAGGGCAATGGTGGGGCACCACCCAGACCACTCTCCTTGAAAGAAGAGCAATTATCTCCATTTT
>RJWT010004833.1:0-32344 GCA_004365215.1 Cuniculus paca
TCTTGCTGTGCATTTCAGGGTGGCCTTAAACTCACTATGTAGTCACTATGCATGAACTCATGGTGATCCTCCTGCCTCAGCCTCCCGAGTCCTGGGATTTCAGGCATGTGCTACCAGGCTTGGCAGATTTATTCTTGTTAAAATGTAAATGGTGATAATTTTGCAGTGTGGGTCCTACAACAGGACCAAAATCAAGTCTCATTGAAGGGAATAGATAATTTGCTCCATCGACAGGGAACTTGTACTTAGAACATGTTGGAAAGCATGCAGGGACCGACCAGGAGACAGACTGCATAGTCCATGCTCTCTTGGAAGAAAGAATAGTTTTTCTCACGTCCCACTTGGCAGAATTAGTCTCAATAAATGATGTTTTCATGAGATTAATTTATGATAGTTGAATAAAGACAGTCTGAGACTAATTTGTAAGCGTACTACTACATCTTGATCACTATAAAAAGGCCATCTAATGTAGCCAAGGCCATAGTATATTTATCTAAAACTGACTAATACTTGCGAACTTCAACAAATTCAGACGGAATAAATACAGCGTGCTACTGGCTTGAGGAGCAAGTGGCAGAACTTACAGTGCAGCTATTAGGTTAAGAAAATATCCGTTCTGACCACAATCTATGTTTCATTTTTGAGGAATTTGATTCTGCTGCTTACAGAACACAGTCTCAGCAAATAAAATGGAAGAATTTTAGAAGTTAATATTTTTTATTCATAACTGAAAAATTAAGTGAGCAGCCAAGAAAATGAAAACAAAATATATGCCATAAAATTCTTCCCCCATTTCTCTCCACATTAAGTATGGTTGGTTGTCAAGACAATGCCAAAACGAGGACTTTTTCAAAAGGCATTCTTAACTGTCAACCAAGAATAATTTTCATCGTGTGTAGGAGGAATGGGGAGATAAAAATGAAATCTGATGACTTTTCCTGGGAGGTTTGGATTAAAGTCTCAATTCTCTACCTTAGGGCCTTAAAATAATTATGCTTTGCCCAAAGTAGAGCCAAGAGAAGACTCTCAATGTTCAAGGAAGTTGGAAACTATTTGCAGGAGGAGTTGGGCCCATTCAAACCAAAATCAAGATTATCTCATTTGGAGCAATCTCTCTTTTGCTCCTGGACGAAATTAAAATTTGCATTATCTTGGGCCTTACTTATTTCTGTTTTTCACATTGCAAGTAGACATTTTATAAATGATATAGTTTAGAATAGAAACAAAAATTGAGTATAAATTATTTTCTTAACTTATAATTTTGTCTTTGTGATTTGATTTTTCTCATGAACCTGTAATTTAACTCTGTGGAAGAATTTTATTGAAAGGAGTTCTTCCATGAATTGTTTGGAAAAATGAGGATATTTTTTTCATTCTAGTCATTTGAAATGACTTACATATACACGATTTTCCTGCAAGCACACAATTTAAAGCTGGACCATACTTGTGATCACTTAGCATCAATAGTTCAAGATACTAAAAAAATTTTTGAGTTATATTTCCTAAGCTTGAAGGCATGACTTTGTATTTAAAAACTGTTCCTTACAGTTGTGTACAAGATAATCCTCCTAGTCCCCTTCACTTTCACATAGTCTCTCTCAGAACTTTCTGTCTGTATGAATTTTCATATTGGGGAAACACAATTTTTCAAAACAACACAACATAAAACTTCCTCTGGCAGGCGGCAGGAGACCTGATTTGTGAAAGTCCTCATATTCCTTTTATATCCTATGACGGAGCTCATGTAATACATTAGCAAGGACAGATGAGCAAGACTTAGGGCTACAAATGATTTTCCACTTACGCTCTCCACGCCACATCTTCAATCAAACATGCAGTGGGGACCAGGAATAACCCCAGCCAGAAGTGTGCAGAACTCAGGACCATAGTTGCCTGCAAGAAACAGAAGTCACCAATATAGTAAAACATTTTTTTTAAAAAGACAGTTCAATGGAATTTAATCAGTGTAAAACACCGTGCAACACAAAAGCAATAGAAAGCATGAAATCCAGTGAAAGGTAAAATGTACACCTGAGGAGGCCGCGAAGGGGGACTGAGAGGGTGGCTTGACTCCGGATCTGCAATGGCTCTTGCCTCCATTCTTTTACTTTGTCCTGTGCTGTTTCTATTTCGCAAAGAGCTTCAGCACCTTTCCCATATGCATGCTATTCTAAATCCCTCCTAGAGAAAAATGCTGGAGCTGAAGAACTTCTATGGAATAAACTTGGTTTCACTGCCTCCTTTCATTCATTCATGTATCTGCTCAGTTTCCTTCACGGCCCAGTCACTCAAGAAGCAGCACTCAAATCTTAGCTACTTGGTACAAGGCTATTGCTCTTCCCCACCCAGAAGAGGAAGATTCACAGGTTGGAATCCTTGGCTTCACACAAGTTAAAACCATGTAGTGTCATCTGCGCGAGACGCTAGCATGTGGCATATATTGAGAAGATATCCTATGGGGTTTCTGGGAAGAATTCTTGCAGACAGAATGTGGGATGTGCTGGAAACATAAAAAGGATTTCAACAGTGGGGAGGGGTAGAGGGGCAGAGGTTCCAGGGCAGGGATGAATGACAAAGAAGAGCAATGACAGGAGCACAGCCTTCCATAGGACTTTCTTGCCCCCGGCAGGCAAAGCAACAGATGGTCTAGGGTGTAATGGGAGAGAGGGGTCTGAGGGACAGAGCTGCAGGGTTACATAAAATGTCAGGTGAGAAACTCTGGATGGAAGCAGGGGATGCAGTGGGAGAGTGCAGATTGCTTACATGTTGGATATGCGCGAACCACATGCAGGAACACATAACTGGCTGGTGACTGCAGCCTGGCACCCTGCAGGATGGCTACTTGGGAAAGTGACCAGAGTGAAGCATGACTAGACCCTCCTTGCTTGCTGGTTTGCTTTTCTGAAATCTACAACCATTTATCCTATTGGAATGGATATATTTTGCTAGAACCGTTACACATTGAGGCAAGCCTTCCAGAGGAAAGGGGAACAGAGGCACTGAGACATAATAAACTCCAGGGACCCTGGGAGTGGCTAGGAGGGGCTGAGATCAGGAGGACCCCAGGGAGACTCCCTTTATGCTGGCATGCAAGATTCAGCTCATTCTTTGATTTCCATCTTTTGCTCCAGCAGGCAGAAGATGGCCCTTGATGCTCTGTGTGTCTCACAGGGTTTCTCACAGCCTGCTGAACCCACAATCCTGAGCAGCCACTCCCGCCTGTCTGGCCACGCCAGTGCCTAAACACCGTCCTTTGCCTCTGAGCTCCATTACATGGCCCTGTGTGTGTTTCTTGGCATTTGTAACAGTTAAACTGACAAACAGTGAGGTCTAGGGTAAAAGAGCCCAGCTCCAATCCCAGCATGGGAAGGCCTGCTTTTCTCTCCTAAAAATAAAAGCACATTGGAAAGAAAACCTTAAAAATGTGAGTACATTTTGCCACACCAGTTGTATATCTCAGAATTCATCCTAAGAAAAGAGGAAAATGAGTAAAGAAGCAGACCAAGAATATGCTATATTCTTGTAGAGAAGCAGACCAAGATTGTGCTATATTGGCAAAGAAATTAGAAATAAATATCCATGAAGAATAATGAAATACATGGTAGTACCCATATTCTTTACAGCATTAAAGAGACATACAACTGTATATTGACATAGAGATGTAATAATATGTTGCTAATGAAAAATAAGGGTTCTAAAACAACATCTAGGAAACTTATTGTGAAGTTGAGAAAGGAAGTGCAGTTGGCACAGGGATTCAAATTAAATCTGAAATGTCCTCTCTGGCTACAGAAAGGCAACCAGGGAAAGTAACCCTAAAATGTGAATCCTTGCTATGCTGACCATTTTAAACCTATCCCTTGGGATCAGTAGATGCCAGATATGGCTTTTCTCTGCAGCTTCCTATCCATCGAAAGACTAGATTCACCAATGAAAAACACAGCTGTCCTCAATCTTCTTCCTGAAATTTCATTAACCAAGGATGATAAAATTCATATCACAGAGGATGCCAAATGTCCTAGGTTTGAGCCTTAGCACTATAAACACAAACAAACAAAACCACAGAGGAAGAGATTGAAAATCAAATACCATCCCCAACACCCAGAGGAACCTTGTCCTTTTTGGCTCCTTCTCTCTCCTAAAACTCATTTACTCTCGCTCTAAAATTGCCTGCATTCCCTTCTCGTCTCTTCTCTCTGGAGGGGTGTGTTATGGTTTCCACTTAGTCCTCTGAGAGTCTCAGGATGGGGCTTTCGGAAGGTGCGTGGGTCATAGGAAGGGCTATCCTCATCCGTGGATTAATCCATAGATGTGTTTATAGCTGAATTTGCTCTTAGGGGGTGGGGACTCATTGGCAGGTCACTGGAGGATGAGCTGGAAGAACGTACTGTTGTCCCCGACTCCTCGGTTCTTTCGCTAAATCTGTCATGCCCTTAGCTTCTAGCTTCCGGCTTGCCTTAAGTCTCAGAAGAGACTTTGAGATTGGATTTTTTTCAACAGTGCTAGAACTGTTAAGACTTGCGTAACTATTAGAGATAGACATGAACCTTTTGGTGGCCAGCGGCTGAGTGTTATGATTTAGATCTAAAATGTCTCCCAAAAGCCTCGTGTTCAGATGACTGGATCATGGGGGTGCTATACTCATCGGAAGACTAATGCATTGATAAGTTCATAGCTAAATGTGCTCCTAGGAGGCGGGGGCTGGCTGGAGGTAGGACACTGAAGATGTGACCTGGAATGACGTATTTTTGTCCCTGGCTCTTCCCTTCTCTCTCTGCTTCCTGGTTGCTGTGAGGTTCCACCATTCTGTTTCTGCCCTGGAGCCAGCCAGCCATTTGCTGAAACAGTAAAACTCTGAGCCAAATTAAACCTTTCTTTAAATTGTATGTGTTGGGTATTTTGTCCCAACAATAGAAAAGCTGACTAATATGGCTAACTAAACTTCTAAGCTTCTAGACCTCACTGGTACTTGACTTCTTGTGTTGACTCATCATGTAAATAAATTTATATGCATTTTCTCCCATTGATATGTCTAATCCAGTTTATTTTAAAACTACTATAACCTTCGGAAGGGGTGTGGAGAAATTCACCTCACCTGCCCCCACTATACCCACAGGTTACTATATCTTTGTGTTAAGTTGTAGTCATTACATATATGTCAATATACATGAGTATATAGCATCATCTATATAATCATGCTTTGGTATGCCCTCATCTTTAAAAAGCATCACAGGACTTCAAACACAGTGGGGTGGTCCCAGTCTTGATAGTAATGATCTACTCTCATGTGTACATATCCCAAAAAGCATATGGAACACACATCAAATATATTTCTTTGTCTATCTCTACTTCTTATTTCTCTTGCAAAACATATGTTTCACTTAAATGGTGGAAAAACTCGACAACCCCTCTACGATCAGGGAAACTGTAAGAACAGGCTTGGATTAGCCTGCTTGGTGGAAAAGTCACCAGAGTCCAGCAGAATCTGCATTTCCTTCTTGCTCCAGATGCCCAGGCTGGTCCTGGGTCTGTGGAAGGGGTACCTGTGCAATCTTTGTTTGTAAGGATACATGCAAGACCTCTGGTAGGCATATTTGTCAAAGGATATAGTCAATTCACAAAAAATAACGCTTTATTTACAACAGATTCTGAAACTCAGTAAGATCAAAGCCCCCTTCCAAATGAACTAAAGTTAGGCTGACATTTGAAAGTACTGTTCTGTTGCTTGGTTTTAAAAACTAGGACCTGTGAATATAATACAATATAACATAATATACTATTTTTTAAATTTTAAAAACAAAACACAAGATAAAAATGATACAGAATTTCAAAAAAAGGAAATTGACACTAGTTAATATACTGCATACTGTTATCTTAGAAGCAGTTGTTCATAATATACTAATTTTATAGATGTGTCTCATAAAGCTTTCTGATCTGATTTTCACAGATTGAGATTTGGGGTTCTGAACTCCTGCTAAAGGCACAGCTTTAAAATATTTACTGAGCTGGACTTGGTGACAAATGGCACTAAATTGTATCACTTTCCAAATGCTAGTAGGTGAGGTTTTAATACAAACTATGAGCTGCTAACAGGCCTAGTGAGAAGAACCCACCTTTAAGATGACTTAGCTGTAGCTACTAATTTGTTAGTAACTCCGTTGATGGTTTGGAAAGCCAAGAGGTAAACCAGAAGGAAGTGGGCATAGACAGGTAGAATACTTGATAAATCACAGCTGGTGGGAGGCAGACACAGAACTGGAGGCTTGTCTAATGACAAGACCAGTGAGCTGTGTGGCACTGCCTTGGGCTGGACAGGAGTATTCGCTGAGGACACACACAAACCAGGGGATCAGGGAGTCACACATACCTATCCAAAATATCCCAGGACCAGCCTTTGCCATAAACATGGTGACACACAAGAAAATGCTTCAAAAGGAGCTTGTGGTCCCGGATCTGGATAGTGAATTTGACAAGATGTGATAGAGGTGAGAAGGTGACAGTTTACTTGCATGAAGGAGACTAAGATTTCTTTGTACGTTATCACAACGGGCCAAGACTTCTTCTAATGTACTGCCTTTGACCACAAGGCCCATTTTCAGAACAAATATACCATCTGTGATTTCTGCCACGCACCTGTGCCCAGAGTGCCGAGGTGAACAGATTCAAGTGGAGGTTCAGTCTGCCCTTGAAACCTGTTCCCTTCCCTAAGTTTGAGAAAGAATGAACTTCCTTCCCTCCATCTGTATCCTCCAGAAGAGAGGGGAGAGAAGGCATCCAGGTTTAGTGTCAGAAGCTTAACTCCCACTTAACACCCGAAACACCAGGCACCAACTGAGATTTTAAGTTGAAAAACAAACACACACAGTAGGGAAAGAATTCCAGTCCATCCTGACAAAGTAATAATAACACAAAAACAAAATAAAACAAAGCCCTTGATGATAATTGATGATGAAGTTGGTAAGAATACGTGCAGTTGCAGTCTATACTTCCTTTCTTGCCTCCCTAACCATTACCTTTCTCTTAAAATTCTTTTCCATTTCTAGGCCAAGGGAGCCTCAGCTTTGTTTTTGAGGTTAAGCTTTCCAAAACCCTTGTTTTCTATGATGTGTATGTTGTAGTTTAAATACATTTTCTTCTCTTTTGTTACGGTTTGTCTATAGATGGCCCCTCCAAGCCTCATGTAGTCATGGAAGCGGCTGAATCTAGCATTTGTGGTTGACTCGTTGTCTAGCGCTGGGATTGGCGGTGTGAGTTCTGCACCCGCCCAGGGGTGGAGCCGACATACAATGTAAGGTCGGAATGGGGTCGTGTTTTCTCTCTTCGGTGCAGTTTGCCCTTGCCGCTTGCAGCCGCCATGAACGGCTGCCCTCTTTTGCTTTGGCTGTTGCCTTGAAGTGTTGCCCTGTGCCATGCCACCCTGCTTTGGAGCCAGCTGATTATGGACTGAAATCTCCTGAAACTGTAAGCTAAATAAACCTTTCCTTGCTTCACTTTGGGTGTCAGGTATTTTGTCTCAACAACGAGAAAAGTAACCAAGACATCTTTTTACTGTGAGCTGCTTTAGGCAAGATGGCAACGTAAGCGCCAAATCTATCTGCTCAGGTAGCTGTGTGACGGTTCGTGCCATTGGGAGTCGTGCACCCCTCAAAAGTCTTGCTTTTAAGAGGCAGGCGTGGTGCACACATCTGTCATCTGCTAGGAATGTAAATCCTCAGTGATCCTGGAAGGACAGATTAGTCCTCACTCTTCGGTGCAGCGGAAAAGAAAAAACAAGACATCATCAACAACAACCACAAAACTGCAGTCAGATTAAGTGCTCAGTGAGGCCACAGTAACTTGCTACAGGAGGAAGGAAGCCAATTCCAGACTGAAATCCAGTTCTTCATTTCCCATAATCATTCACAACCAAGGTTGCCTATTCAAAGTCCCTATGTAGTCTGGTGCCAATTTCAAGCTTAGATTGCCTGCAAAAGGGGAAGACTGCTCAGTTTAATACCTTGCAACATCCTCTGAAGAGGATCCTGTGCAGCACTCATTTTGGAAGCCCTGAGTGAATGCAAATGCATTTGGTAAGCAACCGAGCATCTTCATACCCATGATAACTCAAAAACCACTCTCCGTAGCTTCCGGCACAGAAATCTGCGGACTCACCCTCCCTGTCACCTGTGACTGATGGTGGGTGAGATCAGGGAACCATCTAAAGGCACCATTCCTAGAAACCTAGTGGTGTAAAGCATAACAAGTACACGCTTTTCAACAGTGGGCTTCATTGTTTTTGTCATAAAGGAGTTTTATCAACAGATCTTGCTATTGTGAAATCCCAAACGTTAGCGGCAGTTCATGAACACAGAAGGATAAGGGTTTCTTAAAAGCATCCCCTATGCTCGGACAATCATACCCACCCTCCCAGTCAGATCTGTTGCCTCCCAGAGACACAATGCTTTCTAGGGTGACAATTTAAGTGCACGAAAATGCACAAGCGTCCAAAGGGTCTGACAACTGTCTACGTCTGGGGAACTATTGCACACAGCGTCCTCTCGATCCTCTCCAGTCAACCTCCACACTGAGGAAGTAATTGCGGCCCTGCTTTGTCATAATAGCTGAGAGTGGTCGTCTATCTAGACCTCCATCTAAGTGGAATGACAGAGTATATGAGTTCTTCTGAGACTGGCTTCTCTCAGGAAACATCATGCGTGCCTTTGAGATTGATCCATGTTGTTGTATGGATCTGTAACTCATTCTAGTTTTTGGATAGTATTCTATGGTGTGAATGTACCACAAATTGTTTTTTTGGTCTCCTGTTGAGGGATGTTTGGGTTGTTTCCAGTTTGGGCCTATTACTGAGAATAAGGCTGTTATGCACATGTTTGTACAAGTCTTCTTTTGTGAACATATGTTTCCATTTTTTTTTTTAGGTAAACACCTGGGAGTGGGATTACTGTGTCACATGGGAAGTGTACAATGTACTTTTCAGGAAACAGGCCGAGAGTTTTCCAAAGTGGCTGTTTGAACAAAGCAATGTGTGAACGCTCCAGTTGTTCCGTGGCCCAGCCAATGCTGGTACTGGTATTTTACATTTTTATTTAAACCAGTCTAGGGGTTCAGGGGATGACGATATCATGCATAAGGTGGGAATAGACTGACAAACATCAACACCATCCCAGGGGCTACTAGGAGAGAGCCCCAGAGCGAGGAGTGAGGGGGCCTGTTCTCCACTGAGTGGCAGACTGGGAAAAGCTCCAGGAGGAAAGCACGGACGTGAACTAGGCCCCTCTCTGCATGGGTCATATAGTGTGGGCCGTGCCTTTGGTTTTAACTGACAGTAACACTGTAACTTCATTTTTTTTTTTTTTTTGGTACCGGGGGTTGAACTCACAACCTTGTGCTTGTCAGGTAGGCGCTTACACGGCTGAGCTAAATCCCCAGTCCCTAACATTGTAACTTCACAGACAGGCAGGAGACATTACCCAAACAGGGTGTGATGACACAGGGCTCCATTAACTGTAACTATAAAGAAAGGTGAGTCCCCAAATCTCTCAATTTCTTAATTGATTTTTCTTTTACAAGTAGTGGTCATTTTAAGTTTTCCATTTTTTCTCTTTAACACTTAATTTTAGAGAAGACATATTTGGTCTAATCAAAGGGCTGTAAGTGTATTTGTTTGATTTCCAGTAACTTTTTAAAACTGTGAGAGTCCTCCCTTGGTATTCATGGAGATTGGCTCCAGGACCCCCAAGATAGCAAAATCCAATGATGCTCAGGTCCCTTATGTCGTATCTGTCCAGAAGTTACACACATCCTCCTGTAGACTTTAAATAGTCTTTAGATATCTATAGCTGAAATAATGTCAATACTATGGAAATAGTTGCTACACCATATCCTTTAGGGAATAATGGCAAAAACAACAACAACAACAACAACAAAAAAGTCTATCCCTGTTCAGTATGAGTGTAATTTTTTTCCTCAAAATTTTCAATCCATGATTGTTTGAGCCTGCAGAAATACAACTGTGGCTATAGACAGCGAGGGTTGAATTTTTGTGGACATAAGGATGACAGTTCTTAATAGCATACTATTCTACATAGTGTTAAGCAGGATGGGGAAATTAAGGCAGGGAAACAGCATATTGCTGCTCTGGGAACATGTGACCCTTCTTTCCAAGGGGAAAATAGGGCCGGTTTAAAACTGGTAGTGGGTAGTTTAACATAAGCAATTGTATTTTCTTCTAGTTTCAGGAACAACATAAAAACAGCAGTGCTCATTGACAACACATGTAGTCTCTCTCTCTTTTGTCTTGGGAGTGGTTTCTTACACCAAGTCCCTGTACTAGCTGCAGCTCTACTCTAGTAAGGGTAAGAATGCAGCTTCTAGATAACACACAGGGAGCGTGTGCAACTGTTGCATGTTGTGCATTTACAGGCAACTGTAACAATCAGTGTTTCCAGGATATGCAGAAAACCAAGAGGCAATGCCTACCTTCTTGAAGGGAAAAATGAAATGCTGAATAGTCACAAAGTCCTGGTAATGTGGAAAATGTTTCCATGAAAGCACAAGCTCTAGGACAGATACTAATGAAGATAGGGCAGATGACTTTATCTGCTGATCATCATCTGAGCCCTGAGTCCTGGGAAGAGAGATGGATACCCTGTCTGGGGTTATGCCAGTTGTAGCAGGAAGGTCCAAGACAGGTGAGTGTGTTAGGACAGTTGAAGCTTCTCTTCAGCCACCTGGAGCCTACAGCTGAAACACATGGTGCCTCTCTCATTCTCTGGTGGTTGAACCACACCTAGCGGTATAATCTGTGCATCAACCAGACCTTCAAGGTGGTGCACAGAAGAAAACTAGTCTCCCCTTCTCCACAGATGTGGATGAAAATGGGGTCTCTCATCAAAAGCTTGGCAGATACGCTGCCAAGGAATACATATGCAAAGGACCGAAGAGAGTGTTGGGCACATGTCTCTGGAAAGCCCAGGGCCTGGGAGCTTTCCAGTGAAGGGCTGGACTGTAACAGTCTTTAAGGCCCGAGGCCACTTAGGGTACCATAACAAATTACTGGGTGGTTCAAACCATGGGTATTCACTATGGAAAGAACTGGGCACATAGAAAGTATCATACATATTCCCTATCACTACCGACTATAACCACAAATCTTATTTAGATTCCTTAGAAGTGGTCAACAGCAATGTACAATGATTCCTGAATGAGTTTTGATAGTTTTGATTGGGAACAGGTTTTAAAAGATTATGATCTCTTCCAACCTGTCAGGAGAACCCTCACCTGTTGCCACCACCAGGTAGGTGAGGGGTTGAGCTACATGATGCAGAATTCCAAAATTGTACTGTGAATAAGTTGCTTACTGGTGACAGGAAGAAAGTGTAAATAGTGATACTGGTGCAGATGAAAAGCTAAAATCTGTTCTTTATGCTCAATTATAAGCACTACTTACTTGTGCTAATGCTCATCACTGCCTTCCATTTTTCATTTTTTTCCTTTTCCATTCTGCAGTGCTGGAGATGGAACCCAGTGCTTCATTCACGTGAGACAAATGCTCTATCCTTGAGCTGCATTCCTATCCCCACCTTCTATTTTTATTAATTAACTAAGATGAATCTCCTCTTATCCTATCATGCCAAGGCCTGCTTCTTATCTCTGTAGGGTCATGCAGAGTCACACTCAGATGATCACGAAGGATGTTCACCAAGAATTTTGTACCCAAATAGAAAAGAAAAAAATAAAGCAGCTGATGATTGGCCATGAGAATGTTTCCGTGCAGCTCGCATTGCAGACTTCACATCATGCCTGCCTGAGCTGCATTCCAGGAAGAGGAGGGGGATTCTCCTGGCCAAGGCTGCAATGTGGGCTCAGGAGTGAGTAAGGTCTCCCCTGTCATACAGACTCCGCGGCTGTACTGCAGCCAACCCTTGGACATCTGCATGTCTCATCCTTCTCATGAATACAAAGAGGTTTCAGAGCTAGGAGCAGGCTTTTCTGAAGACAGAAACCACAGCTGAAGACAGTCACCATCATCTCCGATTCTGATAGTGAGAGCCCAAAACACCCAAAGAGGCTCTTTCACCTCCCAGTGCCTCAGTTTGCCGCCGTGAAACCAAGACAGCAGTCGCTCCCACCTCTCAGCGATGTCGTGCCTCAAATACGCTTAGCTGTGTTCATAGGTTCTGGGTTCCATTCCACCCAAACCCTAAGGAGCTCTGGGACTGAACCTTCAAAAGTAAGCATCTACTTCTTCCTCCCTCAAACTCGACCTCGCGCCCTCCCCCTAAACATCTGGGTAGCGCCTCATGCTAATCTTGAGACAGCTCTAACTGTAAAGTGACTTAGCTGGAGCAAATGAGCTCAGTGACTGGAGTACAGTACCAGGCGTCTGATTCCCTGCCAGCTGGCCACCGTCCATCCCTCAGCCGGCCTGCGCTGAGCAGAACAATCCAGGGACCCCTTCATGAGACATTTTCTCCAATGTTTTCTTTAACTCTGACAACTGCAACTGAAATTTAGCAGCAGCTTGTAGCCCCCGAGGGATTTCTCTCTTTCTCTCTTTTAACTGTTCCTCCACACTGAAGTTTATGTTTCTTTTTTTAAATAGAAAAATGTTTTTTGGGGGAAAAAAGAACTTAATAAAGATTTCATGATAACCCAGTGAAGACTGTAAAACATCCACCCTAGTTACCATGCTAAGAAACTAGAATAATGCTTCCCACTGGCAATTAGCTCAGGGGTACAGCATTTTCCTAGCATAGGGGAGGTCCTGGGTCCCATCCTAGCACTGCGACACAGACAGACAGACAGACAGACAGACAGACAGACAGACAGAAAATTTCCTGCTTTTAAAGTTCCCTTTTCTTTCACAAAACTAGTAACTTCAAAGCAACAAGCAACCTGTCTCCTTTCTGCCGGTAGTGAGTTCTCATTATGTGTCATTCTTGGTTTACTTAGGAGGGATATAAAGATGAAGGGAACACATTCCCTTAAGACCTCATCTGCAGGGATCTGCACACACTTGACAGAATGTGGCATTCGTTGCTAGACTACTCATCTGCATTCACACACAGCTGGTGGGCAGATAGAAGCCACCAGCATATCCTGTGCTAACTCCACACTCCCAAGAAGGGCACTTCACGAAACACACACATAGGCTATTTGCCAAAGTCCACAGGTGTTCAGGTCCTGATGCAAAATGGTATATATTTGCACAGAACCTATACACATCCTCCTGTACACTTAAAATCACCCCTGTATACTTAAAATCCTCCTGTATACTTAAAATCAATGACTTATACTACCTAGAACAGTATAAAGGCAATGTAAATACTTACACGGTATATTGCTTAGGGAACTAGGATGAGGAGAAAATGGGTATATTTTTCTATTCTTGATTATCACAGATGGTTAATTACATGGATACAGAGCCTGTGCATACAAAGGACTATATTTTTTAAAATATTAGAAGATATAGAAAAATATCATTATTATCTTGATTTCCTTTAAGAAAACATAAAAACAGCCAAAACTAATGAAGGAAAAGGCATGTTTGAAGGCATTAAAATGGCAAACTTGTGCATGAAAGATACCATGAATGAGGCAGAAGAAAAGCCACAGATGGAGAGATTTCCAGTATGAATTCCACTCCTGGGAATCTTTGGGAGACTCATCCAGGTCCATGAACAGGTACGTTCAGGAATGTTCACTGCAACATTTTTGTAAATTACAAAGAAAAAAAAAAAAGAAAGAAAATCTTAGATACTTACCAGTAGGAGAATAAATAAAATTCGGCACATGTATATAACTGAAAATAACATTAAAATGAACAAACTACACTATCACTATAGATAAACTACAAAAGCAGTTTAAGAAAAAAACAAACAAACAAACAAACAAACAAAAAACCCAGTGTTGGAAACAAGGGTATATATGATATAATCTCTATATATAGAGTTTCAAAATCAACACTGCCTATTGTTTCTGTTTTCTACAATAGAAAATTTTCTGCAAAATCAACACTGCCTGTTGTTTCTATTTTCTACAGGCTTCTACCTACAGAATCCACGTGTGAAAATAGTCAACATTAAAGTGATGAGAGTATGCCTGTCTCAAGGACTAGGGGATTCAGCAACATCGCCCACACTCGTGTATTTTCGGAATGACATGAAGCAAATGGCATGCCAATATTGAATCAGGCCGCTACTTAATTCCCTGGTCTTTGTCTCTAAGTTTGAAATTCATCACGATTTTGGTAAATTTATACTTGGATGCCAGTCATGGCTCAGTGTTGCAAGGCCTAGCATGATGCTGTTGCTTTTGTTTTGGGGTTTGTTGTGTATGTGTTTGGTTTTGGTGGTGGTGGTGCATGCGGATGTGCATGTGTGTGCGCGTGTGCGAGCACATGAGTGTGTGATGCAGGACAACAATCCACGGCCTGGAGCCTCTGGGTTTAAGAGGCGTCCCCCAGATAAGGACTCACCAAAGTTCAGTTCAGCAGGTGCCAGGGTTACACAAGAGCAAAGGGACAGAGTTTATCTCCAGCAGCTCTTGGTCAGTACAGGAGGAGAGAGACACATCCTAAGGCAGAGCAGACAACAAGGGTTCCAGACAAAAGATCTTAGGGCAGAGCTCATTTTGAGCAGAGGGTATGAATCAGGGCATCAGCTATGACAATCTGATTGAGGACAAAAAAAGATGCCTTTAAAGCAGCCCCAAGGCACCTGGGAGCTTGGATCAGTAGGAGCATTGAAGATGGGGAGGATGGAGTCCATACAGATGCAGGAGCCAGCAACAGGGAGAGGCAGGGCTACAGGCTGTGAGGCTCAGAGATTTCAACTTCCTGGGGGAACTTGGGAGGTCCTGGTTTTGGACAGAGGCTGAGGAAAGGTGGCTGCAGAGTTCTCAATGAAGATGAACACGTGAAGGCTGCCGAGTGCCTGTGACAGTGAGGAAAGAGCTTAGTCACCCCTTCTTGTCTGTGGGTGATACTTCCCAGTGGGTATCTGAAATTGTGGGCACACACATTGCTATATTATTTCCTACTCACATATAGGATACATTTTATTTCATAAATTAGGCACAGAGATTAACACTAAATGATAATGGAGTAGATTATACCAGTATATTGCAATAAAAGTTACGTGAATGTGATCTCTCCCTCAGAAGGGTTAGTTCAGCATAAACGATGCACTACCTCAATAGTTGGGCTGATAACCAGGATGGCTACTAAGTGACTAATGGGTGAGGCAGACATGATACACAGCATAGATATGCTGGACAGAAGGATGATTCATCTCCCAGGCAGGATGGAGTGGGATGGTGTAAGATTTCATTGGACTCCTCAAAACAGCATGCGATTTAAAACTTAGGAATTATTTATTTCTGGAAGTTTCCATTTAATATTTTTAGACCTCAGATAAGTGAAACCTTGGAAAGTAAAACTGTAGATAAGGGGGGACCACTGCACAGGTGCCCTGCGCTCACCATAGCCAGGCAACATTCTCAGCCCAGTCTGTGAATGAGCTCGTTTTCCCCTCCTGACAACCCAGAGGGAGGCACCACTGCAAGTTTTATAGATGAAGTTCCTTGAGCAATAAAGCTCGAATACACTAGCTGGAACATGTCTCTGAGATGGGGCAGAGTCAGAATTTCACCTCCGAGCTCAAGCTCTCAGCCTCTCACAGGAGGCTTGACATGAAGCTTGGAAACACACAAGATTGTGAGAAAAAGGATGCATATTAAGAAAAGGCTTGAGGCTGGAATCCGTGTGACAACCATACTAGATGGAGTAAAAGGAGTAAACCTCAGTGAAGTCTAGGCAGGACCCTGTTTGCAGCTGTATCTGGAAACAGAAGGAAATTTCAGGGAAGACTATGGGAGAGGGTAGTAGTGGGGTACGGCAATATGTATATGTGGATGAAAAGTAGTGGGAGCTCCCCCAAAAGGACAAGGTAGCACTTGGAAAGGATGCGGGAGGGAGAAGGAATTCTGCCATGTGAAAACCCAAAAGGGAACCATTAAAGAGTGGCCTAGGATGCGTGAAAGCAGTGACATCAGCCTTCTGGAAGAGGAAGACCTGGACAGACGGGGCCAGTTCTTAACTCAAGAGACAGGAGGCAGACAGCATCAACAGATGACACTATGAGGAGATCTCTGGGTGCTTCAGAAGATGTTGAAGGTGTTGAGGAGGTGGCTGGGTCTCTGTGAACAGGGAGAAGCCAGATCCATAGGTTCAGAGCACAGCAGCAGAGGACCAGAAGCCTTTGAAACCACTTCTGGAGAAGGGAAGTGAGATAAAGTCCAACAACCAGCACGGACAGATGAATGCGCTCTGGATCCAACTCCTTGGACTTCCTGTGAAAAGGCTGAACGGCCTCAGCATACAGAGATAAGGAATCAGCAGTGGGGAATGGTAGGGTAGAACCAGCAGGGGCAAGGAGACAAGGACAAGAATGAGTGAAGGATTTTGGAGCTGTGCTGGCAAAAGAAAGATGAAAGACTGGGAAGACTGGCAAGAGTTTATTCGTAGACTATAAGGTTGAAAGACTGCACAATAATGACAGTGAGGGGCAAACACAGGGGCAGTGGAACAAGGGCCTGGAAGTAGCAGAAGGAAAAAGGAGCTGAGGACAGCTGGCTCTAAGGTCTTGTAGAAGATGCACACGCCAGTGACCAGGTCATGGAGGAGTAGCTCTGACGGGAAGAAAGAGGTGGATGTGAAGAAGGGAGCCCATAGGAGCTGAAGAGGCCCAAGGATTATGAAGGTGTGCTAATACAGCAGCGTCCACAGAGGTGGAAAAGTTCCCAGTGATGTGGCAAAAGTCAGAAAGGAGAGTGAGAAATCTGTGTGCTGCTGTGACAAGGGAAGGCAGAAGACACTAAGAATAGGCATGAACTAGAAGAGAGAGGGCCTGAACAGTGATTCTGGAAGAAGTCTGCACACATCATATCCTGGTCCCATGTCTGAAGTGAGATAGGTGCTGGACATATACCATGAAAGCTAACTGAAGAATGTTCAGAACAGAAAACAGATGCAGAAACAGATCAGTGGCTTGGATGCTGAAGGGAAACATTCTATTTAAGCTCCAGAAATGAGCCCACTAAAAGAAAAGGGTTTACAGAGACCCAGTCCCCCGAAAAAAATTGTATTGTGACTGGGCAAGAAGCACAGGTAAAAAGCTCAAATTTGTGAAATGCGGAATAGTTCACGAAAGGAAAGAGAAACCAGGAGTGCAGATGTATGTAATTCCAGTGTGTTGTTTCCACAGCGTGTCACAGACTTCCTTTCATCTACCCACAATGCTCTAGACTTCTTTGCAATCACCAGGCAGTGTGTGCATCTTTCTACCTCTGTTGGTGAACAATCTGACTGAATCGACGCTTGCCTCTGCTCGCTCTGATTCAAGGTGCAGCAGCAGCTGGGACTTAGAGACTCCTAGACAACCTGGCATAGGAGCAGGCAGTCCATTCCATGTCCTGTTTGCACCTTTGCTCCCATTACAGCCGTAATTCAGTGGAACATACACATATGTATGCTTAGGTGTGAAGGTTAACACCACAGACGGTAACGTGAAATACTACATGTGTGCAATGGGGTTAATTTACAGTTACTGCGGGATCCATAACTCTGCAATTTCCTGGCGTGGTTTGTACCATTTTTCAGACTCAACGTGTTATTAACTTTTTCTTTAAACCAGCAATCTGTCTTTTCGCTAGTACTTCCCATTGTATTAGCTTGCATATTTCCAAGCAGAATATCATGTTGTAAAAGTTTGTTCACTTCCTCTCAACTCTCTTAGCCCATGTGTATATTTTACATCTAACCTCCTGGGTCTTCACCTTTCCTGGCTCTGTAAATTTAATTAATGTACTTTTGACTTTCTTTACTAGGTCACTCAGGAAAATTTACGTAAAACAGATCCACCTTTTTTCATCAGACCCTAATGGAAACACTTTAGCTGCATTTTCCTTTCCAATCTATTTCGATTTATCTTTTCCATATATCTTCTTCAGTCTTAAAATTCTTAGATATGATCAAATATGAATACTTTTGAGTGATCCTTCTATACAGAGTTTTCTGCTTAGGGCATTTCAAATTGTAAATTTGGGTTAATATGTAAGTAATATTTTATATCATATGCTCTTTCATGAAAACATGCAGACTTTTCTTAAGTCTTTGCCTGCTTTGAAGTGTTTCTTTTGCTTTTATGGAAGTATTTACTCCTATTTCTCCATTAAATTTGGAAAAACTGGAGACATTTTTAGAGAAAGGGAAGCAAAATACAATAATTAGCATTTCCTCCAAAAACGACTTTGAGCTCAAAAGAATAAAAATAATAAGTAAAAAACCTTGGCTAGTTGAATGATTACTGCTACTACTAGAGATTTTTGATTTGTAGAATATTTATTGCGAATGTATATTTTGATTTTCTTCATCTTTTTATTTGCTTATACACTATGATATTTAATACCCAAGATACACAAGTTAATGTCTCATTTATCTCCTTCGTGTTTGTTTTAAAATATATCCTTTATCTGTTTTTCTTTACAATATTTATTAGCTACTGCCAATTCCTTTGTTCTCCTTATTAATATTTGTATTTCTGTGTTTGCCCCTAGAAAAAGACATACTGTCTTCTTGGAAAATACTCCCAAAACATCAATTGTAAGGTACTTACAGCTGAGCATACACCTTTAATTGTCATTCTTCCTTTTGAAATCTTTAATGGGCTGTAAATAAATTGGCATGGAATCAATGGAAGAGAAAAATCTGCAAAAGATGATTTCTAAATTCTATTCCTCCTAGAATCCCTACTTAAATATTTATCCTTATTTTAAAATTTATCTTAGATGACCATTATTGGTGAAAAAAACCCTTATATGTCATCTCTCTGTGGCTCTTTAATCTCATTTTTAAACTAAGAGCACTCATTGAAATGTACTGGTCCATTTCACTCACCATGAAAAGTACAGAGTTTAGATTTAGTAAACTTACAGACTACTACTCAGAAACACTTAAGGAGACAGAAAGCCACCTTGCCTGACTCTTCTTCTGAGTGCTGCTGTGGGCTGCATGTGGGTCACTGAGCAGACAGTCAGACTCTGTCCTTATCTTTGGACTTCTTGGCTTCTGACCTCTGCTAGTGTTCTGGACAGTAAACCGAGGGGTAGACAATACTACTGGTGCAGTGGTTAGACAAAAGACTCCAGAAAAACCAGAAGTATCCAGGAAGAAATATTAAATTGGAAAAAACTGGGCCCAGTCTTAAAAAGAATTTTCCCAGGGGGGCAATGAACCTTCCAACTCTACAAACTGTCTTCTGATGAGTCACCATGGAATCAGTGGGAAGATTCTACTAATTCACAGATTCAGACTTAAATGAACATTTGAGGGGCTGGGATTTTTTTCCTTCAGTTGACTTGAAGAGGATGCCTTGTTATTTTTCTTTCAATTAAAGGACTCCAGGAAAACATTAATTTTGCATCCCAATACTTAGGCCCACTGAGGTTTATTTCATTGAATTTCTCACAGAATGTTCAGCAAGCCTTTCCACATCTCTACAGTGAATTAGTTCTGCAGATGCTCAGGCTTACAGCTTCCTTGAGTCTTTCCCTATAATCCTCGACATCTGTTCTACGTCCAGCACTGACCAATGTGGAAATCAGCAAGGACTGGCTGTCAGATGAACAAACGTATGCACAGGATGTCAGCTGGGCTGTGATTTCAGCCGAACATGCCGTGTGTAAGTGAGGCGGCAGCATAAACACGGAGGAAACACCTGCTTAGAACTCATCCAGAATAAATGCATGTGGAGCATTTTGTGGGATCGAGGCAGACAAACTCTGGATACTTGGGGGTATCATATACCCCAAATTTCTAGGGTTGACACTAATGTGGACTTTTCCAATCTTGGTTTCAGCCTTATTCCTCTTTCGGTGATGTGGAAAGTTTCACGAGACCCATAGATTTAATCTCCATCAAATGTCCCATGTTATCTTTGTAGGATTCAAGCTTAACACATGAATCATGAAAAAGTAAAAACAGAGTGTGCAGTGATTAATATACTGCTTTACTTATTTTGGGAGAATCATTTGACCAAAAGTAGAAATGTGTCACTGTATTGCCATGTCTACCTAGTTAACAGCTCCACTGGGAAGGGGATCAAACTCATTCAAGTTTGGTATCATTGGAGACAGTTTGTTTGCTGGATTGGTTTGTTCTAGATCTATCCAATAGCAGTGAGTAACTATAAACAGAAAATGAGGGGGCAGAATTTAACATGAAATACCAAATAAGACAGTATGTCCTTTAGGTAGGCGGCTGGCTTAACTCACTATAACTTAGTATGGCAAGTTTGATGATTAAGCCCCAATTCACCCAGCTGTGAAATGGCCCCATTTTATCCTTGTGCAGAGGTTGTTGAGCATTCAGTAACTTATACAGTTTAGTAGAGTATGTGGCACTGAAACGACGGCTGAGATTTTTAGTACTGTCTTACAGAATTGGCGAAGTCTAACCCCTGGCCATGGCATTTGGGGCCACTCGTAGTCTGGCCTTGATGGTTCAGGACTCCACTGGTGGCCCTTCATCATGAGTAGCCTGCACTCCAGCTGTACTGAACTAAAATTTCTTCAAAGTTCCATGCTCTTGTGTTTTGTCTTTGTCCATTTTGCTCTTCACCTGCCTCACAGTACTCTTCTCCACCAGTGTTACAACTTTGAGAATTCTCCTTCCCGTCCTCAGATTCAGTTCCAATGTATTCACTCAGCTTCTTCAGGCAGAACACCATGCTTTCTCCCTTGCACTGGTGACGATTCTATGGTTGCCATTTGTTGCATCGTGACCATTTGTCAGGCACAGTGATAATCATTTCCTTCCCTTTCCTTAGTACACACAGATGGCCCCACAGCAGTAGCATCATACTCTGTTTGATCAAGGAAGACAGTTTAGTTGAGACAGGTTAGTCTTGCAAAGGTCAGACTACTGTCTAGGGAAAAGAACTACCATGAGATTCACGTTCATGGACTTCACAGGGTGTGGGCTGGTCACTGTGCCCTGTGGTTCTGCATGATGTGCCATGCCAGGCTTGCTTATTTATCTTCACTGGACTGAAAGCCTCAAGGTTGGCATATATTCTCCAGGTCCCTGCGCCTCCACAGGATGTTGTATCACAGGCAAAGGCCAACAGATTCACTAGAGACCATGAAAATGGAACTGTTTTCTAGATATGCTATCTATATATACTCTAATTTCCATGCAACCTGCTTTTGGGGGGCACGAACATCTAAAAATGAAATTTAAGTCCCAGAACATGAGCACAAGCTAGGTAACACTATAGTTGGTAAACTTTGTAACTCATACATAGTGTTTTTGTTGCATTTTCAAGTTGGCTTTAGGTAAAACTTCCTTCTTGGGTGGCTTTACAGCAGTAAAGTACTGGGTTAGGTTCTTGTCCTGGAGTTTATGTTGAGCTCACTGGCAAATGCAAATACTCCATGGGGGTCTGCAGCGTGCTCATGATCAGGACAGACAGCCCCGGCTCTGGGAGATATAACTGCAGCCCTTGGGTCTTACTGTGGTCATGAGCCTGGCAGTAAATTCCACCCTGGAGACCTGACTCTGAATTCCATCTCTAGCTTGCTGTAACCAAATTTAGAGCATGATTCCTTGTCACTTAGACTGCCTGCTGGGGAAGCGAGTCATATGTACAGCACTCCACCGACCTCAGCCTATGTGCGCAGTCTATCTCACTGCCTTCAGGCCACCTTAGACTGGGTTTGTGCATGGCACTAAACCTGGGCCTACCTTTTTGGTTTGGGAAGGTCAAGTGCACCACTCTCCCTGCCCTCCTTGGCCCACTGGCTGAAGCTGATTGGATTTGCTTATGTCCTTGGGTAATCATGGTCATCATCGCCATTTAATGAACACTCATCCTGAGCCAAGCATTAAACATCAATTTTAAAAAAACTAAATTAACAGAGAAATCCTACGATGTGGATACAATTCCTACCACTCTGATCTCTTATTTTGCAGATGATACAATAGGGAATAAAGAGATTAGGGGACATGTCTGCAGCCAAGGAAACAAGAGGGGGTCCATCTGGGGGATCCTGTGCTTGGAACTACCTTGCTCATTCTGCTTGTCAGGCAAAGACCATTAGTGAACAGTAGGAAGGAAATCCAAGAACAAGACTGCCAAACTGGGCAGAAAAACTGAGATGAGAAGTTGGGTAGGCGCTGCCATGTGATCTGGTATCAGCAGAAAAAGCTGAGTAAACAAAAGTGCAAGTGAAAGTTCAGGTTCAGCCCGTGATGCAACACGGGTAATGGAAAGCCTAAATAAGAAGATGAAAACTGCAGTTTGGGGGTAGGCATTAACTATGGTTCCTTTCAGTTCTAAACCCCATGACTGACTTCCCCAGCAGGCTCTGAGCAATCAAAACACCCAAGACAAATCCCATAAGCATACCTAATTGAATAATCCACATTCTGTTTGCTAGGGTTTTTGAAGCCTCAAAACAGTTCCTTCAGACGCTTACTTTGGCTCCCCTGCAGTTTTAATTAAGCCTCCCAAGGCTCACACGTGTATTAAAATCAGGTGGAAGGGAAACCTGAAGTCTTTGATGCCAGTGACCACAAGGTGCAAGTGCCCTGGTTTGATCTTTTGCGAGGGCAGCCTCGGTGGGTGCTCGGCACTGACCCACAGGGGAAATTTTCTGTTTATTTTCCTTCGTGGAGGGGGACGGTGATTACTGAAGTGAAGGTTTCTTTCTTGTGGGAAACTGAGGCAAAACAGGCACGAGGGAAACCCCTGGCAGAACACTCCTCAGAGTTCTCTTTGACCAATCTCGAGAGACTAGGAGTAGGCACTGCTTTCCAGTGACCATGCCAGGGACCTTTTTCCTTTTTGCTCCTCTCTGACATCTGCATTCAGCATGACATCTGCTCAGCCAGCTGAGTCCATATATTTAGAGCTACTTTTCTCCTACTTTATGGGGATGAAGTCATGTGAGGCTCATTAATGCAGATAAGTTTATTAGAGACCCCCAAACCTCAGCTCTCTGACTCTACTTTTCTCAGACGCCACTCTGCACTTCTTAGCAAGTATCTCTTCCTTCAGGATTGACAATGAACTTCAGGATTCTGTGCTCAAGTCAACCTTTTTCTAATTGATCTAGGCTGGGTTCCAGCATTTTGAACAGGTTGCTAAATTCTTCCCCAGCGTCCACAGCATGCAGAACACCAGCAGCCCCAGCCCCAGACATCCACGCAACATGCCTCTGCGCTCAGTCACGTGGGGGACGCTAAGACCAACAGGGTACACTTGTTTCCCCAGCTTTTTACATTCTAGTTCAGGAGGAAGAACACACAAATTCTGCACAGTACTGGACAAGAACTATGATAAAGATAAAGCAATGTCCAGGGGACAGCAAGGGAGGCAGAGACTACTAAAGGTTGGGGACAAATCCAAAATGAATTATAATGTGACATCAGCTGAACCTATAAAGAGTGAATAGAGCAATGGGAAGGATCTGAGTTGGTGGGCCAGCAGCAACAAGGCACATAAGGGGCAGCGATGACCAGGTCCATTAGGGTTGCCACACAATATAGACAGGAGCTGTAAGGGGAAGCAGAGAACAGCTCAGTCAGACCCAGAGGCCTCTGAACAGCAGGTGGATCAGCAACAATTCTATTCAGTAAGCAGGGAGACAGCACTGACCCTTTCTTTCTTCCTCATCCAAAAAACACTTTTGAGCCCAGGCTATATGTTAGACACTGAGCATGATGCTAGGCATGCAATGAAGAAAAAGCAAATGCACAAGGTCCATCATCTTATGATGCTTACGGTTTGTGGGAGGCAAGAAATGGAACAGGAAACATGTAACAGTTTACAATCATGATAATGAACGAGAACACTTCGGTGCCATTAGAAAGAAAAGTAGATGACCTGGGGCTTCTCTGAAGAAGCAGCATTCGAGAGGAGCCTCCAAAGGAGCAGAAATTGGTAGGAGAGTTTGAGGGGCTTTGGAGTGCTGCACACAAATGGAGCAGCACGTGCAAAGGCTCTGATTGGGAAAAGCTTTATTGCAGGTATGTCCAACCTATGGCTGACACTGGGTGTTCCTCTGCCTCTTTTTGTTTTTTAATCTTATAATAAAAGAATTTTAAAAAGAAAGTTTTGTTACCTATATAAATTAACCATACAATGTATTTTATATATGGCCCAAACAATTCCTCTTCACTCAAAAAAACTGAGGACACATAAACAACAGGCAAATCTTTATGAGGTAGGGCCTATAAGCAATGTGTGGGTCTTCGGGAGCTGCCATCCAAGGGAACCATGGAACTGTAGCCTCTCCTCTCCGTCCTTCACTTCTGGGTAATGAAACAAGCGGTCTTACTTCACCGCACATGCCTGCCTTCATCACAGCCCCACATAAATGGGGCCCATTCATCGCGGACCACATCTCCAAAACTAAGAAAAAAAAAAACAACCATTTTCTCTTTGTAAATTAGTTATTCTAGGCATTTGGCTACAATGATAGAAACTGACTCCCAGAAGCTTTTGAGTCGGCCACAGAGCTGTAGAATCCAATGTAGGGAAGGTGTTGTGTGCTATAAGCACAGAGAGAAAGAGTAGATAGTTCAGAGAAGCTCGAGAAATACATGAAACCCATAGTGTGTAAGGCAGCTTGTCCACAGGCCTGGGACACAGCCCAGTCCTTGGGGAGAGAGCAAGGGAAAGACAGAAGAGAGCTATGGTGGAGGAAGCGATTGGTGAGCCTGAGGATGTCACATTGGGCAACAACGGCAGATGACGAGGGTAACCTATAGGGCATGGCATTCTGTTATTGAAATACCACTTTTGAACAGGAGGGGTTTAAAAAAATTATTTTGAATAGTTCTTGTGTTTTTTCTTAAAAGGTTGGCCTTCAAGTTTGTGTGAAGTTCTTACTTTAAAAATAGTTTTTAAAATGTCTAAGGCGTCAGCTGAGCTTGCTTTAAAGAAGATGTCTATCAATACAAGGTCAATGTCAAGTAAGGAAAGAGGGCAGAGAAAATTTTCCAGTGATGTTCATTTAGCTTGGAGAAATCAAACAAATGATTTTTCTATGTTCTTCAGTGACAGAAATAATATAATTTCGAACCAACTGAAGGGATTCTAGCGTCCATCACTCCAAAGGGGGTCTTTAAGAATGCGTGGCAGCTCTTTTCTTCCTCCCTAGAGCGGCCGTTGTGGCCTCCACCCCTCAGCCATCTGCTCTGGGAACCTCGTGTCAAGGAGGTCGACACTCCTGCCAATCTGGAGCCGCTTTCCAGAGACAGGCAAAAAACGTGGGTGCGCAGAACTCTCCAGTTGTTTTCTCTGGGGTTTGAAACCATAACATTTCCATTTGGAGGAAACAGTCTAAGATGTTTATTTTTTCAAGCTTCATGAATATTAAAAGCCCTGTAATGAAGCCAAAATATAAGAAAAATGAACGCCGTGGTACCAAATGGGGGTGTCCGGCTCTCAAAGCTGTCTCCATCAGTGTAAAATGTTTGAAGCAAAAGAAGATAAATGGTATAAACATCAAGCTAAATCAAGCACAGTTTTAGAGACAGAGTGATCCCTCTTTTATCTGGGCTCCTGCCTTCCCCTGGAGACGAAGACAGCATGGGAAAGAACAGTGAGAGCTGTTATTTCAGAAGAACAAGAGCACGTCCCCTGAAAATTCAGTGTGCCAATTCTTTCCCAAAGGTTCAGACTCATTTGGTCTGGATATACCATCAACCTCTGAGGATTTACATATGTTTAACTTAATGTGAAGAACTAATAACCAGTGAGTGGCTTCGATAAGACCTTATGAATATTCAGAGCTTTTAAATCTCCACGTGTGGAACCACGTATTTCTCAACACAACAGACATGCATCCTGTCATTGCTTTTCAAACTCTGTCAGCCCCACAGCAGCCCTATGACTGGAGAAACTAACTGGCAGCATGATAAAAAGAAAAATACAGTTCAGAATGCTGACACAGACAGCTACCGGCCTATTTTGGAGTTGGGATGATTCGGGGCTGCACAAAAGTCAAACTTGATTATTTAAGAGAAAAACCAAACACTGAACTCATTCTTGAAATGAAGAAGTCATTAACTTTTGTTCAACAAGGGTGATAAAGAAGTCCAATATCCCTTATCCAAAATGCCTGGAAATAGAAGTGTTTCAGATTTTGGATCTTTTTCAGATTTTAAAATATTTACATACACTTGACTAGAATCCAAACTCTGAAATCTGAAACTTCATATTTTTGGATTAGGGATGATCAATCAGTAAAGACTTTTTCTTTCCTTTGTGTGTGTGTGTGTGTGTGCGCGTGTGAGGCGGATACTGGGGACTGAACCCAGGGCCTTCACACTGAACTACATCTTTAGCATTCCCCCTTTTCTGAGACAGGATTTTTCTACATGGCTAAGTTGCCCAGGCTGGGCTTTCTGTATGTGTGTATGTACGTGTGTGTATGTATTTTTTAACCTTGTTAAGAATCAAACCTAGGGCCTCCTAAATGCTAAATATGCTCTCTACCACTGAGCTGCATCCCTGGTTCCTAATTTTTGATTAGGCTTTTTCCAGTGTGTTGAGCAGCCTAGGAGAGGTGATATGATGGCAGGAAGGTTCCTGAGCTCAGGGGCCAGACTCATGATACAATGGGGAGGGCAATACTGACCTAGCACAGGGTACTTGCATCCGAACAAATTATGCAACAGGCAGCAAACCTCACTTTCCCTTTTATCCCATTCCGGTTACAAGGCTTTCGGGTGGTGCCACCCACACCAGGGGTTTCCATTATCCATACCTATAACTCTGCTATGCCAATCAGTGGACTACTTTAGTACGACACACCTTTAATCCCGGTATGGCACACCCTAGGTCCAGCCAGCTCCGAAAAGCCCCAGTGATGAGGCTCTGGGGGGACATCTAGATACAAATCACAAAGGGGGGGGGTGTAAAAAGAATTAAAAGGTGTTAAGTATATGGACCAACTCCCCATGGTGAATGCAATCATTATTTACTACAAATATGGACTATAAAAATAAAAATTTTAAAAATGGTGTAAGGCAGATGCTCTGGGAATAGATGGTGGTTGAGGGACAAGTGAGGAGTTATCAGGAAAGGCCCTCTGATTGAAACATGAGTAGAAATGGATCAGGTGACAGAGGAATGATCACAGCATCCAAAGGGGTAGAAGATCCTGCTCTAGGCATGGACAAAACTCCAGAAGGTGGAGATAGAGCTTGAGACAACCCAGCAGCTAACAAAGCAGCATGCAGGGAGCGCTGCCACACACAGGAATTGGGGCATGGATCTTCTTTACATCTTGTTAGGAATCATGAACTCTTCACGATGTCAAGTAACAGCTATTAAAGCATTCTAAACAAGAAAATGACAAGTGGCTTTACATTTAAAATACAAGCTTAATTAGGTACAGTGGTGCACACCTGTAATCTCGGCTACTTGAGAGACTAAGAGGATCATAAGTTTGAGGCCAGCTTGGTGACTTAGTGACACCCTGCCTCAAATAATAAAAACAAAAAAAAATCTAGGAGTATAGCTCAGTGGCAGGAGTACCCCTGAATTCAATTCTCGGAATATATATACATATATACATATATATATATATATATATATATACACATACATATATATGTATACATACATATATACATATACATACATATATACATACATATATATATTACATTATATATAGGATATATAAAGTGTATAAGGGAAATTTTCCATAAAATTGATAACTTTAACCTAAAATCTTGGACCCTAAATTTACAAATTTAATGTGTAAAATTTATTCTTGTAAATGTACCTATCACATCTACATTCATTCTTTTCACTGAAGTCTCAGACGAAATATTTTTCATCTTATCCAAGGCTATGATTTTAGCCTGAACACCTGCTTCCACATTTCTCTTTTTATGTCCATTAATTGTTCCTGCTGCAAGCTGCTCCCTTCCCACCTTGCCTCCCACCTCTTCTGGCTCCTTTTTCTTTATTTTCTTTCCTTGAGATGAGGTGTCACTATGCTGTGCCGGTGGGCCTTAGACTCCTAGGCTCAAGTGGCCCTCCTTGCCATCTTAGTCTGCTGGCTGGCTTGGACTACAGCGTGGATCACCACGCTTGGCTCCTTCTTCTTTCTGGCCCTCGAGGATGCAGCTCTCTCCTACGGCAATGATTTCTGCCTGCTGAGATACTGGGGAAAAGTCTATTTTCCCTTAAGATCTTACAGGTGTCACTGTCACTACTGACTAATGCTCTTGAGAAGTCTTCACAGTTGCCTTGACTCCCGTCACAGCTGACTGTTTCTATGTATTTTTCACAGAAATTCAGGCAGCACTTCTCGATCTGTGTGCAGATTTGACCAGGACACATGACATATAGTACTGTACGTTCCTGGAGGACAATGACCAAGCACTGCATTTTCCTACTGTCAGGACCCAGCTCAATGCCTGGCAGAACACAGACTCAACTCATAATTTAGCTTTAAACCTGAATTCAGTAGAAGCAGCAAGCACCTGAAAGTCCCTGTGTTTTTGCCTTGCTGAGATATGACTGTTCTGTGAAATAGAAGTATAGTACTCTACCGCTTCAAGAAGAAAAAGCATGATTCAATCTTTTATCTGGTTAGTACTTAGTGAGAATCATTCATGGTAGGAACCACAAACACCTCAATGAAAACATCAATTAAGAAATCACTGTAGAATTCATTGTATCCCTTCCAAATTCAAACACTGGGCTGGGGGTATAGCTCAGTGGAACAGCACCTGCCTTACATGTGTGAAGCCCTGGGTCTGAATCAGAGCATCACAAAAACAAAACAATACCCCCACCCTGTGCTAAATCAAATGGCTATATCCTCACCTCTCAGTATTTCTGAACATCACCTTCATGGGAAAGAAGGTTGTTGTAGATATAATTAGTTGAATTAAAAGAGGCCATTTGTTGGCCCTAGTCAAATGTGATCAGTGTCCTTAGAAGGAGGGGAAATTTGGGTAAAGGTGTGTACACACTGTGATACTTCAGTAAGCCAAGTGACTCCAAAGATGCCAGCAAACCACCTGACCCTAGGAGAGAGACTTGGAACAGGTTCTCCCTCACAGCCCTCAGAGGGAACTAGCCCTGGTCTCAGACTTCCAGCCTCCAGAATACAAGGCAATAGTTTTTGTGGTCAGAGCTGCCCTGTCTGTGAGCTACCTATCAACAGACTGAGATGAACCTGGAAATTTCCTGGGGGCCTATCCGTCACAGTGTAACTGCTCTTATCAAGCCTGTGCTCTGCTCTGAGTGGTAGGGGAACACTGGACCACTGGGGAAGGAAAGGGCTCTTTTATGCAGTGGGTCCTGTGGGATACTGTCGGCCCGTCTTACTCATGCCAAGACAAAGGAAGCAAGATGGGGGCAGCTTACTGACTCGCATTTCTTTCCCCCACTAGTGTCAGCTACTTGGAAGAGAATTATCCTTTGATAATGCAAAAGTCTATCATTTTAAATAAAACAGATACTGTGACCTTACCATTTTTCTATAATGTCTTCTGCAGCTACAGCAACCTCACAGAAATGCTAGAAAAGTATATGTAGAAAGGATTTAAACCGTTCAATCTTATGTTAACAGAAAGATGAAGATCAATGCCATCCTGAAATATCCTTACCTTGTGTTACAGCTTGTGTCTAGATGTCCCCCCAAACCCTCGTGTACTCATAGGTGGGGCTTTTTGGAGGTGGCTGGATCTAGGGTGTGTGACACTGGGATTAAGGGTGTGTGGTACTAAATTAGTCTGCTGATTGGTTTAGCATAGTTCTGGGTGGGGATAATGGAAAGGCCCACTCCAGGTGTGGGTGGCACCAATCTACAGTCTTATAGCCTGGATGGAATATAAAGGGTGAAAGAGAAGGCAGGTTTACTGCTTACTGCTTTGCTGCCTCCTGCCTGCTTTGCCACAGACTGTTTCTCTCCTCCATGCCCCTCTGCTGTGCTATGAACTAAAACCTCTACAAACTGTGAGCTAAATAAACCTTTCCTCCTTTAACTTTGAGTGCTGGGTATTTTATCTCAGCAACAAGAAAAGTAACTAAGACAGCCTTGATGGAGGCAGCTTCTTTAATAAGAAGCTTCCCTGTCCATTATTTTGATAAATTGTAGGCAACACAGTATACCCATTTCACAGATGAAAAATGGAGGCTAAAAGCTGAGTTATTCTGAGGCTATCAGATTTCATCATTTTGATTTCAGTCTTGACAATTTCCAAAATTAAACATAGGCTTGGATGGATAGCAACATGAATAGAGTAATTTTTCCTGAGCTAAAAAGGTAGCAATAAAAGGTGGGAAAAGACCTCAGGCACCATGCTTCTTATGTTCTTGAGCATCCAGACTGGCACTTGGTCACCACAGACCACGCCTGCCTTCTTTGTCCCCTGCACTGCACAGCACTGGTTTGCAGTAGGCAGCATGTGTGTTTGCTGCAAGTGAAATACAAGATGTTAATAGAAGAGTGTTTTCGAAAGACTTCATGCACTGGCGGGTACACGCTGCTGCTCTTGGCAGGGCTGTCTGGTGGATCTGCTCCTGGGAGAATCTCACTATTGTGCAGCCAAACAGGAGACTCTCCAACCCTTGTCTGATCTAAGAAGGGGTGCTGGCTTTCACTCTGTTACTACCAGGAGGTGTTTCTAAGCAGTCCTTAGCTTTCTGAGGTAAAGGGTGGCTCAGTTTGGCTTATTCTTTCCCCATGAAGCTGATGACAAAAAGAGTCCACCTCAGAACCTGGACCAAGATGACAGAGTTCAGACTGGCCCACCACTGAAGAAAGCATTTCTTGGGCTTCCCAGCAGGCAGGGCGGTAGGTACCAAATCACAGGAATGAGGCTGCAAGGATTAGAATTAGTGCCTGTCGTAGTCACAGACCACAGCTGGCTCTCAGTCCATGTTGCCTGAGATGGGAACAGATGAGCAACAAATGTGTGCCTCTTGCCAAACCTCCCCTTTTTAGGGGAGCCCACGGGCCCATGCAGGGCATCTGGACACAGGCAGGCATAGTAGAGGTGGCCTGCTAATTCTAAAAACAAGCCAAAAAAAGAATGCAAGAAAATTGCTAACCTTCTCCTCAATGCTCTCTGAAGGGGCACCAATAATCACTTATTTATAACCTCCGAGCACTTGGTGGCCTTCCACAGAAGGAACAGGCAGCTGCCTACAGGAAACCAACTGCCCTGCCCACGGACTAGAAGCAGATGTTCCTTTCTATCATCGCTGTGAATAGCTGCAATTCCATAAAGTGATCGCTGTCAACTTACTTCCTTCTATTTGTGGTTCACTGAAATTTCAGGATCTAAAGATCTCATCATCTTGTCGCCGGCCAGGGCTCATGTTTGAAACAATACTACAATTATAATTTATTCTTATAAAATCATCCCTTTATTCTAAACACCTAGAAAATGGCATGGGCCCAGGCTCACGCAGATTATCCAACTTGGAATGTTATTTTAAAACTACCAGGTTTACTGAAACAAACACAAAATAAAAGGGCATGCTACCAATTAGGCCCATAGACCCACGGTTAAATCTGAGAATGGGGAGAATCCTTATCGATGGCGTATTAGCCGGGTGACCTAACCTTTCAGAGATGTAGATGTGGAGGCTATTAACACAGGTACCTGTGGAAAGCAGAAGAGCAGGTAAGACCATTCAGGAAACCTGAGCTAGTATTAAGCAGAAGGAGCAGCTGTTCTATAGAAAGACTCCTAGGAGAAGGGTTTTCAAGAAGCAAAGAAAAAAAGCAGTGAGCTCAAAATAAAGTAACAGGTCTGTAAGAAACTGAAACTCTGCAACTGGAATGAAGAGGTGGCTGGAGACCTGGAGGAGACTCATTTCACAGGTACGGTGATGGCGACAGCCAGGTTAAAGGCTGAGTGTGAGGGCAGGGGCTAAGTAAGGAGAGACCTCCTAAAAGTGAGGCCATGGGCTTGAGGTGGGTCACAGAATGGAGAGGGCTCCTGCTCATCCCACGGCCCTCTGCTAGCTTAGGGCACGGGCAGCACTGCCCGGAGGACACCACCCTCTTCAGCATAGTTGTGTGTGCTGTTAAATTCTTTTTTATTTTTTTTTTATTTTAAAGAAAATAGGACAAAACAAAACAGAACAGAATGAAAAAAGCAAAAGAAAACAGTATAGAGTCAAACATAATATAGCATTTCAAAGGAGAACACTGCAAGCTATACAGGTTTTCAAAACATAACAACAGGAGATTAACAATGGTTACCCTAGTGTCTCTTGCTTTCTTCAAAATGGTTGTT
>RJWT010004834.1:0-32347 GCA_004365215.1 Cuniculus paca
AACCAGTAAATGTCCATTGGATGAGCAAATGCTTAGCTGAAAGGCAGTAAAGCTGCTGTCTCCTAGGCATCTTCTCTGCAGGGAGAGATGAGTGAGTCAATGAGCAATGCCCTTCTAAGGAAAGAGAAAACCATCGTGTGCCTACTGCCAGAGGAGAGATGGGGGCCGGCCTGAAGCTTTGGAGCAAACCAGTGAGATAGCAAAGAGCTCAATGGATAGTGGCATTCTTCAAATTTTCACATCAGGGAAGACTTCTGCTAACTGAGGTTTCTACATTTGAAGATGGGGTTGGGGTAGGGTCTCCACTAGGCTGGCCTAAGGAATTTTATTGGTTGGATCTGATTTTATCAGAAGGAACTCAGCATTCCACTCTCTGTGTTAATGATCACTATCCCATCTCATTCTCTGCTCGAAGTCTACTGTTTCATTTGAGTCCTTCCCTGAGTGGCAAGGCTAGTTCCTTAATTTTTGTCACATAGTAGAGCTAGGGAAGTCCTCATAACTGCCACCAAAACCTGGAGAATATTACCCATAATCACCACAAATGTATTTCTTCTTGGATTGGAATCCCCTTCTTCTGGATTCAAAGGATTTCTAAAGACATCTGTGGGCACGCATGAAGGGGAAGAGGAGACTTTGTCACAGTAGACTACTCACCTCCCTGTGCGTAGGCGCGGAAGTCTGTGCAGTCGGTAATATTAACAAAATTGGTGGCCACTACTGTGTTCCTGTGGGTCATTGCAACAGCCTCCTAATGAGTCTCTCCCTGAGTTCCTGTGACCACTTACCCCTCACTGTGCTGCTCCAGTAATCTTCCTGAGAAATAAATATGACACATAATAACAAGAGGCAGCAAGGGTGTGCAGAAATCGGAATCCTTACACATTGCTGGTGGGGGTGTAAAATGATGCAATTCTTCGGGAAAAGTTTCTCAAAAGATGACATAGAGTTACCATATGTCCCAGCAACTCCTCTTCCAGGTGTATTCCCAAAGGAATGAAAGGCGATGTCCACATCAAAGCTTGTACAGGAATGCTCATCGAAATGTTATTCATACTGACCAAAAGGTGGAAACAAACCAAATACTTACCATCTGATGAATGGAAAAACAAAATGTGGCCATCCATCCAATGGAATAGTATTTGTCAATAAAAAAGAATGAAGCACCAATACATGTTAGAGCGTGCACAGACACTGAAACCACTGTGTCAACTGAAAGAAAGCAGTCCCAAGAGCCCACAGTGTGTGATTCCATTCAGGTGAAATGTCCAGAACAGGTAAAGCTAGAGAAAGAGAAAGTAGATTAGTGGTTACATATGGCTGAGGAGAGATTAGGGGAAAGGGAGTGTTCTTACTGCTAAAAGGCATGGAGTTTCTTTGCAAGGGTGATGAAAATGTTCTAAAAATTGATCATGAGGGTTGAACAATTGATGGTTGAACAATTCAGTGAATACACTGAAAATGACTGAAGAGTATATTTTAAAATTGATAGACTGTGATTATGTCTCAAGAAAACTGGTACCTCTTCCCTTGCCAAGAAAAAAAATTAAACAACCTCATTCCCTTCCCAAAAAATTTCTTTTGATTTCCCATCACCCCAAAATAAACCCAGGCTCCCTAGTCTGCCATGAAAGAGTCCCTTGGCAGTCCAGCCAAACCCTGTTTTGCAGCCTCATCTCTCACTCTTCATGACAAATAGCCTAAATGCTGAGTCTTGGTGGCTGTCCTCTTCTGGAACACACCATGCCAGGGCTGCCTTGGGACTCCAGGCCTTCACATGGCACAGTGGGGCTGGGCTGACTCCTGGACACTTGCCCCATCTCCACCTGACAAACGCTGGCTGATTCTGCAGGACCCAAGATGAGCATCACCTCCTCTATGCAGTCTTCCCCTGGTATCCCAGGGATAGCTTCTCTCCCTCTGGGCTGCCACAACATTCTGTTTATAGGCTATTCTGATTCTTTTCACATTTTATTTTAATCACCTGTCTACAGGGTACCTTCCCCCCTCGCCTGGACTATGGACACTTCAAGGACAGCATCTAGGCCTTATTTATCTTTGTGTCCTTCTCTCCACACTGCTCCCACCACGTGCCACTAAATGCACAGAAAGGGAGAGACCTACAGGCACAGTTTGGTATCCAACCCAGAAAGAGTAGTTAGTGAGGTGGGTGTGCTGGCACACACCTATAATCCTAGCATGCTGGGAGGTTGAAGCAGGCAGACCACAATCTCAAACTCACCCTGGACAACTTGGCAATTTAGCCCGTTTCAAAATGAAAAATAAAAAGGCCTGGGGATGCAGCTCAGTGTGAAAGCCCTGGGTTCAATCCTTAGTACAAAAAGAAAAAAAAAAAAAAACCAGTAAGTATGAGAAGAAAAAGGAAGTAAGAGAAAAAGGGTAGTGAAGAGCAGACGTCATGGTGCGGGAAGACCTGACTTGACTCCTCTTAGCCACACGGACAAAGCAACTTCAGTAATGACTTACCTTCAGTTTCCAGCCTCACAAATGTGAACAAGGGCTGGGTGGTCTCATGGTCATTTGTGTGGAATGACTTAATACACACGATCTCCTTAACCCCTACAAAAACCGTTGGAAAGAGAATGTTATTGTTATTGCTGTGACGGTGGCTGCTGCTGCTGCTGCTGTTGATGTTGGATTAGGGATTGAACACAGGAGCACTGAGATACCTGCCCAGTTTTTTTGATTTTGAGACAGGATCTCACTAAGTGCCCAAGCTGGCCTCAAACTTGTAAGCCTCCTGCCTCAGCTTCCCAAGTAGTTGAGATGACAGGTGTGGGCCACCATACCTGGCTGGAAGGGTGTGTTTTAAAGCACACTGCAGAAAGGGTAGCTCAGATTCATACTCCTAGCACCCTAAGTATTGGTCCTCCTGGATTTGCCTCTCTGATCCCAAAGTCTGAACTTTCAACCAGCTGATATTTTGCATTTAATAAACTGATACCTGCTATCTATTAACCTTTTTTCCTAATTTTCAGAGGATCCTGAAGGCAAATAGCACAAGCTACTACTTTAAGAATGTTTTCTTCTATTTTAATTGTATTCAGTTCAAAGTGCTCTGCTTTTCAAATCCGGTTTGCTAACCTGAGGTTTCCAAATTTTACCATGGAGCAAATGCACACATGTTAACTTCCATCTATTGCTCTCTACCCAGCCAGGACTCACTCATTTTTTAGGAGTCAACTGAAGTGCAATTGAAGACATCTTCTGAAACAACTCTTTTCTATATTCTTCAAGGCCTTTTATTCTGAACCACTTATTTGAACCACACCCCTCCAAATTTCACCTAGTCACAAACAAAATTGCCAAATTTCTATCTCCTTGCTGAACACTGATCTGGCGACATCCTGTTGCAAGGGCTCTATCTCTCCTACTTGGTTAGAATTATACTCTTGTACTTACCAGCAGCCTTACCTCAGTGCCAGGTCAGGTGTGATTCTCAGAGCTCCTCTCCTAGACCTCCAATGCCTTGTGACAGCAGACTTCTCCCTCCTCCTGGGCTGCCTTCTTCCCTGGCCTCCCCTTCATACCTGGGCCAGCTTGGTCTCAGATATGGCCCTAACCTTTCCATTGACACCCTCATCCTTGAAATGTGATGCCTTCCTTGGCTTAGGTTGGATGTCTCCACTGCCTTCTGGGCATTTCTACTAAGATACTTCCCTGTTATTCAGCATTCAATGTGTCTAGACCCTAAGAGTACTCATTTGTACAGTATGAATTGCAAATAAAACTATCTTAATCATCTACAAGACACCTTTCCCATTGTCTTGCACCTCTACCCCAATCTAAGCTCCATCAGAATGCCTCATGAATTTATTTAGCCTACCACACAAGTCACCTAGAGTCCTGAGGTGGGAAAGTACTCTTTTGTACCCTTTCAAAATACCATAGCACAGAACTAGACTCTTCATTGTCCTCCCCAGTGGACAATCATTTTAGTCACCTGTGTTTGTTACAGTGATGTGTATTTTTTCCCCTATTCCTTCTTCATCTTCTCCACTCTTGCCTCTGACTCTGATCAATCCCCAAATCCCACAGGTTCCCTTTTCTTAGCATGCCTCACATCCATTCCTTCTGGCTCTTTACTTCAGTGTGTAACTGTAGGACCTCAATATTTCAGAACTAGGTCTCTGAAGTGAGATCTTTTCTCTGCAGACCTTCCCACCACCTTCCCCTCTTCTGATGGGCCATTCAGATCTCTCAAATAAGTCCTTCTATTATCACTATTCAAAATAGACATAACTTACAGCAATTTCATACAATTATGGAATCTTAAAGGCTGGAAAATTCATGTGGGTCTTTAATTCAAAACTGCTATCCATTGTCATTCTCCCCTGAACCACTTTCTCATTGGCTACATTCATCAAGAAATGAGAAACCCACTCTATACATTATAAACAGGCATTTCACTTCTGCCCTCATGGCTAGAAGATCTTAGGCTGATGGCTCTGTTCTGATCATTTCCACCCATTGGTTCTAGTCATGCATTTTTACCTTCTACTGTCTCATTCTTCACTTTGTTCTAGTTCCCTAATAACCCAGAGACTCTCTTGGTTCTTAAATTCAACTCCACTTGGCCTCCTTGCCTCTAGACCAGCTCTGGTCCTCCCTGTCCCCATCTACTGGATAAGGGCGGGGTGGGGGGAACACCACTGTTTTTTAAAAAAAGACATTGTCTCTTATGATCTCTCTTTCTGAAGATATGGAGAGTGTGTGTGTGTGTGTGCGTGTGCGTGTGCGTGTGTTGTATATTCTATGCACCTCAGTTCAGCTGGGTTCAGTTTTCCATGTTCACCTCGTGGTTCCAGGGGACAAGATCATGCACAAGTGACACAAAAGTTGCTGTATGCTTAAATTGTTCATCATTACATCAATCACACTGAAACAAATTTATGTTTAATCAGGGAATTCTCTTCCAGTCATTTACTATTGCACACACAAGTGTGTGCTCACACACACACACACACTATGCAAAGTTTAAAAGTAGAGCCACTGATTAACACACCAATAATGAAAAATTGAGGTGGGTGTTGCTTCACTATCTACTGCATTTGCAACTGCAGCACTCTAAATCAGCAAAATCTTACTGGAGGCTTTTACCCCTAGCCTAAATTTTGGCCCGGCAAATTCGGGAAGTGCTATTGGCATCCAGTGGCTAAATATTAATATCTTGCTGAACATTGTCAATGTTCAGAATGCTCTAAAAAAAATAATTATCCAGCCCAAATTAGAGCAGGCTAAGAAAACCTGGTGTAAACCTACTCCTTTCATTTTTCTGTCTCCTGGACTGCAGAGATTTGAAATCCTACATGAGGTGGGGTCAACCAGAGTGCTGGGAGGCTGCTAGAAAGACCACCTACTCCTAGGGGACCTGGAGCTTTGTGGTGTGACCTCCCATGTTGCCCTGACCTCAATGCCCCAGGCAGACCCATTGAGATAATTAGGTCCAAAAAACAGGCACTTTGCAGACTAGCAGCTGGTGTGTTTGAGTTGTTTCCCCTGGGGTGGGGGCGGAGAGGGCAACCACGAAAACAAAGGCAGGAAAATAAACTTCAGGGTTGGGAGCTGAGGTTGGAGTGGGAGGGTAGGAAGGTGCTGGGGAGTGCAGAGGAGGTTGCATCTTTGCACATGCAGGGGCTGCTCACTTAGCCTGCAGAGCTCTTCCCTTTCATCAGAAATGATAGAAATATTTCTCCTCGCAGCTTGGTAAAAGCTAACAGTTTACAAAATGTTCTGCATTTGTTACTTCATTTCATTCCCACAACCACCCAGTGACAAGAGAAGGCAATTATGATTATTCTATTTTTAGGGGGGAAACTGAGTATCCGAGAGACTCAAGATCACATAAATGATGTCAACCCATAGTGAGTTAAAAGAAAGGAGTGAGAGACAGAGAAGAGAGAGAAAAAGATAGAAAGAGATGAGGATTGTGAAGACAGGAAAAGTCTCTGAATAGCATGTTCCATATGCATGCATGTATGTATGTATGTATGTATGTATGTATGTATTTTTATTCTTATTTGTCTTTAAGAAGATGAAATCTACCTTACAAAAACGAGAACTGCCTTAACGTAGTACAAAAGGCACTCGAGACTATAATCTGAAGTTCTAAAGGCCCAAGGTGTACCCCACATCCTTCGTTACCTGTCCCGAATGCCTCACCTTGCTAGACTAGGCTCCTCTGAAATGAGAAATTTGGATTCTACATCTCTTCGGCTCCTCCCAATTCTTGAGTCTCTGATCTACTTTTCCTGCTTTCTAAGCTGCTCAGCCCCATGTTGGCCTCTGAGTTTGCAGCAGCCAGGCAAGGGCCATAGGGTTACAGTTTACATAGATGTTTGTAGTCAGCAATTGTGTCCTTACAAAGTCTAACACAAACCCAGCCTTTTCATCCTCAGCTCAGCTGATTGAAGAAGACAGGGCAGGCTCAACACATCCCTTACTTTCTGGTAAGAGGGGAACACAGTCACAGAAAGACCACTGGACTAGGAATCAAGGAAGAGCCCCAGCCTTGGACTTCTCCCCACTTAGAACACTCCAAAGGAATACTCCATATTTTGAAATATGCAGATAGAAGAGCATCAGCTCTCCTCGTGAGACCCATAAAATGCCTATCTTTGTGACTTTATCACTCTCTTCTTTGTCAGTATATAGGCACTGGCTTTTTGCTCCTTCAGCACAACCAAGCTTTCTTCCTTTAGCACCCTCTCCTTGCTGCCCTCCCCGCACAACCTATTTTAAGATCTTTTACCCCAAATACAGCAGCTTTACTTATCTGCAGGTTTCACATCCAGGTTCAAACAACTATGCATTGAATGTTTAAAAATTGCTCTTGTCCAAATCATGTACAGGCTTTTATCCTTGTCATTACTTCTAAACAATATGGTGTGACAACTATTTACAAAACGTTTGCATTTTATTAGGTATTATTACTAATCTAGGGGTGATTTAAAGTATATGGGAGGATGTGCATTGGTTATATGCAAGTACTATTAAGGCAGGAGATTGAGATGTGGCAAACTGGCTGGGCAAGTGGATATGACCGGCCAAGCACAGAGTTCCAGGAAACATACACAGAACAGTTCCTAAAGACCTATGCCTGGAGCCAATCAGAGAGTACTATCTTCATTTCTTCTCATAAGAAGTCAAGCAGGTTTTTAATAGGGCAGGTTGAACCTGACATCAACCCAAGGCATGAGAGATACAAAAGATAGCTACCAACAAGTGCGAGCCATAGTGAATTCTTTCAATGGCCCGCCCTGTGTTTTGCAGGGTATATTTCTTTTCTTACCTTTACTTGGCCCACACTTGCTCTACAAACAGTTTTTTTCCTACTTTCAATACATGTAAAACCTCACTACCTTTAGCACTTGTCTTGACAGAGTCTTTGTTCATGACAGAAAGAATCTAGAAATTACCTCTAGAAGAAGACTCCAGCATCCCCAAATGTGGTAACATTGTGATGTTTTATATAAGGGTTGGAGCATCCACAGATGTGTCTGTAGCAGTTCTGCAACTAATCACCAAGAGATGCCTGCATTCATATTGTAGCTCCTTCCCATCCTTGGGGTTTCTGATCAAACATCACCTCCTCAGAGAACCTTTCCTGATCACTGACGGGGAGTGCTTACCATGCCCCCCACCTGTCATTCTAAAATGTTAGGAAACCAAACTCCTGAGTGAGAGACCAACCATTAGGGTCACATGATCTATCCCCAGCCTTTCCTGTCCCCTTTGTAGGGTAACGGTAACTTCCTTATTGGCAAATTTGTAGAAGTTGCTGGAACCCTGTCCCTTACCCATGCTTTCTCTTTGCTATCTGCTTCAGGAAGAGAGATTTATGAGCTGGTCTGTGTGGACCATGAAGGAGGCTACACAGTGAAAAGTATCGGTCCTGTGGGGAAGGCCTATGATGGATCATCACTGCCTGAGACTGGATATGCAAATCTGGCTAATTCCAGGGTTCAGTACCATGAAAGCTATTGTTGCTGCTCTCCTGAGTCACATCCTCCAGCCCAGCTTTGATTAGCCATGGAGTTTTTATTTGGAGCTTCACTGTCTGACTCATGTGTCTGTCTCTCCAGTGGTTCACAACACGGGCTGGGAATAGCTGTGTCCTTTATTGGGCTCTGCCACCTCCAATATTTACCTTTTCATGAAACCACCCTCCTGTATTTATTAGTTGATTCATTTGTTTACATGTCTATGCCTGCCCCCACAAACACACATCTTCCCCTCTCTATTCTCTTGAGAGCAGAGAATATCACTTCTGTTCATATATTCTTTATCAAGAGCAGTGTTTGGGTCAAGTGGGTGTCAAAAACTATTCACTGAATAAGTAAAAGATTTCTAAATGTTTTGGCACTGCATAGGACCCCAGGACCTTTGCATGATACTAGGGTAAGAAGTCTTATTAATGACTATCATTAAATGTTCAATTTTCTCAGAAAGATAAGAACTCAGAACTGGATTCAAGTTGATTAAAATAAATTTTAGGAGAATTTCTTACATATCTAGTTTTAGATGAGGTCCGTTTCCACGAAATATGATTTTGCCAAGATAAGGAACCCAGGGCATACCATGATTAAATTGTTTTCTGAGGATTCCAAAGCTGGGTTGGAATTGGCCATCAGCAGAGCTCTGAATTACTGCATTTTTTTCATAACTTTTTTCTCCAGCTGCAGAGGCAACTTGGGTTCTTGCCATCCCTGCCTATCACTGAATACAGTCCTTCTCCTTCCATGCCCATCAGTCCCCTCGGTTTTTAGTTCCACTTAGCCAAAGGCCCTGAGGCTCTTCATTCTGCAGGCACCCTCTCTCCTGGGTTTGGGGTGGAAGAAGATTCTGTCACAGGCACAAAAGGCCCACTTCCACCAGGAGGTGAAGTCTGAATGCACTGGCCCTCAATATCTGGTGGGCTTAGGACCCCATGTACTTCCCAAGCTTCCACTGGCCCCACCTGTGATGGCTCAGGCAGTGATAGACACCTGGTGAAGCTCCTTGTTGGAATCTGGGCCTGGAGAATGAGCCCCCTTGATCCAGCTTCCATCATTTTACAGAGATCTTGCTAGTCTCTGAGCCCCTCCCTCAACTCAGAGGTGTCTATGCCAACTCAGAGGTTCTGTGGCAAGGAACAGGAGCCTTCCTGAAGCAAGCAGCCTCCCTGGCTGATGTTAAGGGTTTCCATGACTGCAAGGCCCAGCTGTGGACATCAGTCTTGGCCTGTGAAGTGGGCCTCAACCTTTCTCCAAAGGAAATTCTCTAGGCCTAACCAGTCCACCTACTCACCTCACCCAGGCTCCCCAACCTGCCCATCAGCCCTACCCCACCATCATGTGGCCCTCCAGGGAGCCGCTCCATATTCACCAGGCCTCACTCTGCCTAAGCAGGTGGCCTCCTCCCCATAGGAGCTGGCTGGCCACTGTCCAAGAGGGCCCCCGTCCTTTCCTGAGCATTCCAGTCATCTGCCTCCACTTCCCTCTCCTCCCCCAGGCCCATCCTGTAAATTTCACAAGTACCGATTCCCTTACTAATGCCCCTCACCAGGATCATAAGATGTACAGACACACATGCAGGCACACACAACCACAGAAAACAAAAAGCACGCACCTGCTACCACTCCTGTGAGTGAATGAGGCAAAAATACAGAAAAAGCAAAGAAAAGAAGATGTGGCTTTTGGATAAAACATGGCAGTTGCTACTATTTTCAGTCTCTCCCTGACCATGGTCTTGAGTGGAAAACTCAGGTAGGGTGGTGAGTGTTAGTAAACTGGAATTGAGAGGCCCATAGGGGCTGTTTTCCCCATTAAAGATAAAAGTGTTTTAAATTTTCCATGTTGTGACCTGAAATGAGAGGAAAACTCAGAATCTGCTCAGAATCTCCAGCAGCAGGGCTCCAGCCCCATCTCCTTCCCCCATCCCTCTCCCTACTCCCTTTTCCCTTGGCTAATAAGTAATCCTGGGGTGTGTGCACTTTGCTTATTGTATTTGGCGCAGAAACACATTCTTTTTATCACCCCCAACCTCAGGCAAATGCTTTCTGATATCCATTTGTATGCCTGAACACATGGAGCGTTCGGGCTTAATGTCATTTTCTGGGGAGCTGCAGGAAGGTCACCGGGCACAGTGAGATCTCGGTTCTCTGGGGGATCTGATGCCGAAGGCCTGGTCAGCTCCTGTCTCCAGCTCAGCAGCCTTCTCCTGGCCACAGTGACAAGCCTCTGGGACACCGAAACCGTTCCGGGGCTTCCTTATGCTCCCCTCCTGGGGTGACTCCCAATCCACCAAACATTACGCTCCATTCCACAGAATTTGCATATAGCAGGACAATTTATTGAGACTTTAATGGAGCAGAATAACTGACTCAGAAATTACCTATGTCTTGTTTTTCTCTGCAGTAGGCTCAACACAAAGGCACGAGAGGTATTTCCTTCCCTCCTCCCAGCTCTCACTCTGTCCCTTCCCAGGCTTTTGTCTAAGTTTCAGGTCTAAGTTTCTTCACTCAGTTAATAACATTTACCTCTGTTTAGCAGCACAAAGGGGAAGTTGCCAGGTGCCATTATGTTCGTTAAAACTCGGGAACAATCAAGCGATTGTATAGGATTGCCACGTAGGGAGGAGCTTGGTGGCGGTATAGTACAGGATTTGGAAAAGAAAGGGCTGGCTGGGGAGGAGGGCCTGCCTCTGCCCCTGGACTGAATGGCTGGCTCCTCCTTGAGAAGGGGAAGGAAAAGAAGGCGGACACCAGCACCTGGAGAAGGTGGGGCCTCCATGGAAGGAGGACTCTGGAAGGCTACCTGGGGGCCTGGGGCCTGTGAGCACTCTGACTGCCACCTTGGGCACCTCCACAATGGCCTCCCAAGCCAAGCTTGCACAGGTGGCACCAGCTTGCCTATGGGGGACTGAGCAAGTAGCACGGCCAGGTGACTGCCACAGACTGTGGCCAGCTTGAAAACTCACCTCCAATTTCCAAAAGGTGGGAAAGGTAGGAGAGTTTTGACTAAATGTAGGAATCTCTGATCACCCACAAACACTGCCAACCTTGGGTATTTCAAACCAGCTTTAATTTCATTTAGACGAAGAAAGGCTCTGAGCATGTTTTTACTGCACGCGCACCACCCGTCTGGGGCTGAGGGCTGCTTGCCTTCAGGGAACTGAGCAGCAGGGAGGCACTCTAGAGGCAGAGGTCCAGCAAGCTTTCAACAGTTCCCGCTGGTTGGCAGGGCTGCTGAAGGACGTCTGCAACAGGAGCCACTGGACATTTAACTGGGCCCCTCATCAGCCTGCTGGGCCTCACCCAGTTACTGGCTCTCTCCATGCTACTCCCCGACTCTGTTCTGTTGCTTCCTCTGCTTGGCTCTCCTTTGATCTCTGGCTCACATTTGCGTCTGTGATCCTATTACCTCCCAATTAGGTCTGGGTATTTTTCCCATTAGTCCCTGGCTTCACCCTATTTGCCTTCAGGATTGATTATATGCATTTGGTCCTTTCTCTATTAAATTTTACCTACTCTTGTTTTCAGTCTTTTGGAGCTATGCTTTATTCTGGAACAAACAGCTCTGTTCAGCTGCTTCTTTTTTCAGTGTTTTGAGATCCAACATCTAACTGAGCAACACTCTGCCCAATCTCACCGCTGCTACTCACTGACCTCACAGATTTCTCTAGACCTTTTACCCTGGGATCATAAGTCTTCTTCCCACTTACACATCTGTCGTCATCCCAAATGGCTTTAGTCTTCAAGAGGATGACTCATCTAATGACTAAAATTCCTAGGTTCCTGATTTCCTTTGAATCAACAAATTTAACCTCTATTCCATGTAAGTGGCTCATTTCTATGGCAAGACCCTAGATCTTGTCATCACTGAAAATTGCCCCACTGCTGAACCCTCAAGTTCAAGAAAATCCACTCCCTAAACCCAACCTCTTATCTTTCTATCCATGTCTGCCCACTCAAGACTTTCAGTCTCTCAAACTTCCCATCTTCTCTCTGCTGGCCCTTCTAGTCCTTCCTTTCTTCTGGAGTTGGGCCCATGGTCATTTCTCCAGAACAGGGACAAACACACAGCATCATGTGTTCTAGGCCCCAGGGAAAACTTTAATGTGTATTAACTTTCCTCATCTTTTTCATCAGTGTACAGATGAGGTTGAATACTTTGAATACTTTTCCAGGGTCCCCAGCAAAGTTCAGGCACATAATTTGCAAGGCTCAGTGCAAAATGAAAATTCAAGGACCCTTGTTCAAAAGCCAGGGGATGACCCTTAAAAAACTTCTTTCTCTAAACATATTTTATTACTTGTGAGACTTTATAGGGGTAACTTATCCCAAGTTAAAATTTTAAATTACTAGTGTGAATTTTATTGTTCATGTTTATATTGTGCAATGCTAGTTTTAAATGCAAATATAAGCATGCATACATATACAAAATCACTGATATCTCACAGCTTGTATATGTATTTGTAATTGCTCTTATCGGCACAGTGGAACTAACTGCTTTTATTTCATTTTTTGCTCTGCACACATTCTATCAACACTTCAGCTTAAGGGTGAGTAAGGAAGGACTGAAAGGAAAAGAAGCTACATGTAACCTACCTTTCTTTGTCCTCATATGTCACCATATTCAGCCTAAGTGGTTATTTAATACAAGCAAGAAATGTGAATAATAAAGGATAGTCTGGGATTCCTGGGTTGGCTGTGTTTCTTAGAAGGCCATCACGTTCTTCTGTGCTTAAAGTATGTTCTGAAGGGAAAATTCATCCTGTTAGGTTGCCATTGTCCTCCTTGCTAAGTCATAGTTTCATTGACATGAAACATAAGTCAGCGGGCCCATGATCTAGCCAAACTCAGAGTGAGGACAAAATAAGCATGCATGAAGATAACGTGGTGACCCTGTATCCAGATGAGGTGGCAAGGAGGGCAGGACTTTCCCCATGCCTGTTTCCTTGGCTCACACACATCCTCTGTGTTTCCATCAGACATGGCAAATTACAAGTTCAAAAATAAAATGTTAAGAATTTCAAAACAGTGTCAGCAGTGCTTTAAACCAAGCACAGGACCCTTGTAAGAGCAAGATGTTGGCAGTCCCAGAAAGAACTGTGGCCTTGCTTGAAGCAACTTTTCAACTAAGGCCGGTCTCAAAGAAGGGAGAACTGCCCAGCTATGACAATAAATGCTGCAATTCTGAAGGGCAGAGTTGGGCAGCTCAGTCCAGCATCCAGGACAGCTGCTCTCCCATCCTACAGAAGGAAATGAACTTCCACTCTTCCAGAACAAACCCTCCACCACCACTGGGCCAAGCTTTCACACATGCCCCCCTTACTCCGTACTGGGGAATGAACCCAGAGCCTTCACACTGAACCACATCCCTAGCCCTTTCTGATTTTTTTTTTAAATATTGAGTGTTTCTTGCCAAGTCACTAAGTGCCTAGGCTGAGCATAAATTTATAATTCTCCTGCCTCCTGGCAGAGTGCTGGGATTACAGGCACAAGCCACCAAGCCCAGCCCACAAATGCTCTTCATTCCTTCCTCTCCCACCTCCCCTTAATTTTGTCCAATCAATTATCCCTACTTGTCCTCATCCCTTCAATTTCTTTGTTTTTATTTCTGTAGACTTATTTTTTTATTTTAAAATGAAAACAATGAAAATGATGATACAGAATTTCAAAACAATAAGAGATTAACCATGGTTAATATATCACATATAGTTATCTTCAAAGTAGTTGCTCAGATTACAAGACATAGGCATGAAGAAAATGGTCAAACAATGAAAACGCAAGCTGTTCTTTTTGATGAACTAATAGAAATTAGTAATATAATTATCTATCTTGTATCTATCTATCTGTCTATAATCTTTTCCCTTCTTTCTTTTCTCCTTTGTTGTTCTTTCCTTTTGAGCAGTTTCTTACCCTTTTACTTTCACAATATCTATTGTACATTTTGGATCTTATTTATGTTTTCAGTTTTTTAAACTAGGGAGACAATATTATGTTTATACATGCAAGTCTGATTTATTTCATTTATGAGTATGCTTGCATACTCATTTATATTGCATCCATTTACCTATAAAAGCCTTGAGTTTTTCCTTCATTGTAGCTGAGTAGTACTCCATTGTATAAAAACACTACATCTTTTTTATCCATTTCCTCGGTTGATGGGCATTTGGGTTGTTTCCAAGATTTATCTATTAAAAACTGTGCTTCTATAAATATGGGGCATGTACAAGGCTATGGTATGATGTTTTCAATTCTAGGAAAATAACCAGAAGGGGAATAGCTGGGTTGAATGGGACCTCCAATCCTAGTTTTTTGAGGGATCTCCACACTGATTTCCACAGTGGTTGCACCAGTCTACACTCCCAACAACAGTAGAGGATTCCTTTTTCCCCACAGCCCTGCCGGCATTTGTTACTGGCTGATTTTTTGATGACAGTCACTCTGGAATGAAAAGGAATCAAAGTATTGTTTTAATTTGCATTTCTCAAATGACCAATGATGTTGAACTTTTTTTCATATATTTATTTGCCATTTGTACCCCTTCAATTTCTTCTCCAAAAACAGCTCAACTACAAACATATTCAAGTCTTTCTATTAATAACATCTCATTATTTAGCCCTGCTTCCCCTAAAAGCTGTTATCCTCTTCTTACCCACTGTTACGATTTGTAGGTGGTCCCCCCCCAAGCCTCATGTAGTCATGGAAGTGGCTGAATCTAGCGTTTGTGATTGATTTCTTGTCTAGTTCTGGGATTGGCAGTGTGAGTTCTGCACCCGCCCAGGGGTGGAGCCGACATACAGTGTAGGGTCAGAATGGGGGCGCATTTTTCACTTTTTTGCACAGTTCGCTGTTGCCGCCATGAATGGCTGCTCCTCAGCCACACCACCCTGCCTTGGAACCAGCTGAGTATGGACTGAAATGCCCAAAACTGTAAGAAATAAACCTCTTCTTCCTCCATGTTGGGCATCAGGTATTTTGTTTCAACGAGAAAAAAGTAACTACGACACCCACCAAGGGAATAGTTTGTTCTTTTACCCACCTCAGGGAATAGTTTCCACCTGCTATTTCTAACTCTTCACTGGGCTTTACCCACTCAGCCCAGTGTTAGGTGGCTTCTGCTTCCTAAAACACCCTTAAAACTCCACCCACTAAGGCCTCTGCCCCCAGTCGTTTTTAAGACCTCTGACTGCTGCCTTCAAACTTACCTGACTTCTCTCTCCATAGTTCCCAAGGCAGCTGGCCACTTCCTTCCTTAAGAAACCTTCTCTTCTCTTTTGATAGTTGTCCCAGGCTACTAATTGCTTTTGGTCTACTAATACTTCTCACACTATTCCTTCCAGGTCCTGCCTCTGATTCTCCTTCACCAACTTGGCTAGATTTTTGCTATTTCTACCTGTTTGCTTCCCTTTACTTTACTTCCCTGGTTGATTTTATCTGCTCTCATCTCTAATTCAGTGATTCCCAATTCACCTCCTAAGTGTCAGATCTTTTTATTCTCTAAAAGTAATCTTAATCACACAGTACTTCAGATTTTTAAGTTATTTTTTCAAATTATACAAGTAATCCATGCTTTCTATGTTAAAAAAAAAAAAAAACCTGGCCCATGCACGTAGGCTTAAAAATTCAAAATGCAAAAACCTGAAATTCCAGGTTCTAGATAGATAATTGATCATGAGTAACAGGTTAAATTATATTTAGCTTTTTAGAATTTTCCTGGGCAAATATGTTGAATTTTTGATACAAAAATTTGTCTTTTTTCACTAAAACTTTAGTTATTCTTTACATACTGCTTGGCAGTTCTTTTTTACTATAGTCATTCCAAGTCACTAAATATAATTCTACAACATTTTAGTGGCTGCACAAAATATCATGGTGATTGCATCAAAAAATTTGGAGGGGGGTTAGAAATGATCAAGTATGTTACATACATGTACTGACTACTCTATGTCTATTCAGGCTTTATGCTTTAATGAAAACAATCTTAAACTTTCTTTTTAATTTTTATACATAAGCCTGTTTCAAAATTTTCTACTCTTTTAAACAAAATGGCAATGAACATCATCAGGATATTTTTAAGGTTGCTCATAAATATTGCCAAATGATCCTCAAAATAGATCATACCAGTGTAAATTCCCACCAGCAATGGATGAGTGTATCAGTGTTTCCGCCCTTACAAGAAGATAATAGTACATACTGCTTTTAACTTCATCCATTAATTTTTCTCATTTCAATAGCATTCCATGATTTTTTCTTTGTTTATTGTTCCTTGTATTTCTTACCTTGAAAATTGCATTTTTGTTTTCTTTGTCTATTTTATTCTATAAAGATGTTCTTTTGTTTATTGATTTGTAAGAAACATCTACAATTTCTAAGCACCTGTAGCTAGATTTCCCCAAAGTCCTATAAGATCAAAATTTCCCAAACAAAACTGATTATAACTCCAATAAAGCTCATTACACTCATAGTTAATAGTATCACCACCTCCCAAGTTAGCTAAGGCAAAAACTTGAAAAATAGCACATTTTCCCCCTCTCCTTCTCTTCTAATCCAGTTACAAAATGTCATTCATTCACTCTTAAATACCTCTGAGTCTTGTCTCCTCTGCTCATCCTCCCTGTCACTGCCATAGTTTGGGAGCAGTCACAGCCCTACCTCTTGATTTCATTGTCTTTTATTTGAACCATTGCAAAAGTCTCCTAATAGCAGCTGTCCTCTTCCCCTCTGTGTAACCCTCCATACTGACACAAAAATAATTTCTCTAAGAGACAAAAAACTGGAAATGTTAGTTCCTGTCCTCCACTGCCCCCGGGACTCCTTAAAATCCTTTGGTGAATCCCAATTACTTTCAGTGCAATGTGACCATTGCTTAGCATTGCGTAAGAGGCCCTGTCTGATCTGGCTCCAAGTTACCTTCCACTTATGCTATTCTAGCCTTTACAGTTCTACTTTATACTGGTTCCCCAAAATTTCATGCTCTTATACAACTTTATGCCTAATTTTTTTGGAATGGGGGTAGAACAGGAGCTGCCTGATCATCACTGAAGACTTATGTGTCACTTCTTACCCCTGGAAATGCCCAAGAAGTAAGTCACACATACAAGCTTTGGATCTTTAGTTAGTTGGAAATAAGGATAAATTAACCTCTTCTAACTAGGAAATCTGACTCAAAAAACAGCAGAAGGATAGCTGGGATTCATTCAGTGCTCGAGCACTAACCTAGCATAGCATGCACGAACCCCAGGTGCAATCCCAGTACTGAAAAAGAAAAACAAACAAGCAAACAAACCAACAGCTGAAGGAGCCCTCTTCAATATAAAGTAATAGCTAAGAAACGGACTGCCTGGGTTCAAATCTCAGCTTTACATTTACTGGTATGTCATTCACAGCAAGTTACTTAACACTTCTATGTCTCAGTTTCCTGTGTTTAAAGGATCATAACTATGACTCCTTATAAGTTCTGAGGAATTAATATAGATAAATCACTTAGAAGAATTCCTGCATAAGAGTTATTTAAATAGATGATATATTTGGGATAACTAATGTGGGTGCCATCTGATTGTATATGTAAGTGGTTAAGTAGATGAAATGGTATAATGTGTGTGCAAGCTCTTTGGAAAATTTAAAGCACTGTGGCATTACTATCTCTCTTTTAATTTTAAACAACATAAGTCTCCAAGAAGTAACTCGTAAGAGTGCCATAAGGATTAAATGAGACATTTTAAATAGTTATACATACCCCATCTAATTCCAAAGTGATTTTGAGTATATTCAACTCCAGAACTTATACAGAAACAAGATGATGTACTAGTAAGAGCATGTAAGATTAGACATATGTGGGTGTGAGCCTGGGTTCTCTTACTTATTAATACAATGACTTCTCCAAGTCCAAAGCTATTTGTATTTGATAAATAGTTGGAATTATTAATTTAAAAATGATAGTTATTTTCATTTGGTTGAAAGAAGACCACAGCAAGGCATTCTTGGAAGGAGGAATAATGCAGATATTCCAAAAAAGGATTAAAGGTTGAGTTATACTGAGTTAACTCTAAAGAACTGGAGGGCAATAGACATCCTTCTTAGGTACCTAGTGGCTCAGCTTAGACTCAGAAAGCAGCAGACTGAACCTCAATTCAGAAGTCATTTTAAATGTTGCTTTTTAGCCCTTATTCCATCCAGCCTTTTATCATAGTTAATTATTTCTGTCTTCTGCACTAAATATCTCTTCCTTGAAGTCAATGACCTCATCTTTGTAAACCCAATGCCTACACATAGTTGGCATTCAGAATAAATCATTCGTTCTTGTGAATGAATGCAAAAACAAATACCATCTTCCCAGTGAACTCTTAGATACACGTGAAGGCCTAGTTCAATTATCGTCTTTCTGAAATGAACTCAATTGAGAAAAGAATACAGATTTCTTTAACAGAGAAGTAATGAGGGACATTAGTGGGAAATTCCAATTCTAGAGAAACTTTTCCAAAATCATGTAGATGCAGAAAAAATGTCAAAGTGGACTCTGCATCTATACCTAGATTATGGACCTCTATGCCATGTTATTCACACAAATCTTCATAAAGACTGTGAAGAGGTCTGGGTCTATGAAGGGAGTTGGGCCTCCACAGGAAGCTACTGAGAGCCCTTCCCAGGGGTTGACCATGACTGTCCCAGGCAAGTGATTGCCTGAAAGCTCAGACAATGCCAGGAGGCTGCCTCTGCAGCCTGGGGGACTGCTCTGGGACATGGCAGGTGCTGAGAAGGTATGTTGCTAATGTCCCCCATTTCCACCACTACCACTCTGCACCCTTCAAGTTCTGCCATAAGCTCTTCATGATAACAAGCACAAACTCAAATCCTCCAGAGGAGTCTCTGGTTCTAGAGTTGTCAAAGGATGTTGAGTTCTGTATCTGTGTTCTTTCTTTAGTATCCTCCTTTTCTTTTTCTTTCTTTTTTTTCCCTACCAGCCCTGACCAGCCTAACAGCTGATCTCCAAAGAACTGGTCAGTGTTAAAAAAAAATATGTGTGTGTGTGTGTGTGTGTGTGTAGGTATATAGATGCACTAGGTTTTCAAAAGGACACTGAGGACTAGTAAGGGGCTCCTTTCTTATCCTGAGCATGTCTTCTAGACTGTGGGACTCCTGACCTAAGGCAACAAGACAGCAGGATGCAGGTCCATCTGGATTTGGGTAGGAGTAACCCTAATCTCAAAGATGAGTCTGGAATGTGAGGTCTATCCTGAAGTTTCCCAGTGATTTCTAACAGTTGTATCTGTCCGGGAGATTGCACAAATGTAAGACCAGGTGTAGGTTTCAATTTACACGAAGCCACATAACTTCCTCATTGGCTTGATCGAGGCAGAATGGGGTCCAAAATGCACACATCCAAGTATGGGATCCTGCTTCTCTTTCTTCTTTGTTCTTTTCTCCCTGTGAATATTTACTTCCTGGATTGGAGGCATGAGAAACACCCAGCACACTATTACTTCCCTTACTATTGTAGCAACTTGTGCTCAGATTAGCCCTGCTGGCTTTAATCAAGACATCTGCAATTCCTGAAGCAGTAGGGTCCTTGGAATGCCAGTCGCAGATCACATCTCTGGTCTGCCTGTTTCTGCCGAGGGTGCGTAGGGGGTGGATGGGAGCAGGGAGCAGCACCAAAGGGTTAGCGGGAGGAGGAGGCAGTCACACACAGTGGACTTTTGTCCTGGACAGTGTGTTAAAACAGGTACCGTGTGAAATCAAAGAGGAGCTACAAGGGGGAGGCTGCACTGTGTCCCAGTGTGAAGAAAACAGCCTGCCCTGAAGTTATCACGCCTCTGAATACATTGTAATTTATTCTCGGATAGTGCTTTGATAGCTTGGCCAGCAGGAAGGGCTAGGAGCCGTGCGTGAGGGAAGAGGGAGAAGGCGCGATGACCTGATACCACAGTTCCAGGGACCAGCTCGGGTTTCTGTGCCCTCATCTAGGGCACAGACTGCTCTGGTGCATTCCCGCTGGGCTCAGCCCGGCCTCCAGCCAAACATATTCCAAGCCAGGTTACACATTCTTCCCTTTTTACTTGCTCTGGAATACCAGCAACCCTTTGCTTCTTTCATCAGGGCTATAGAGAACCCACTAGGCATCCTGGCAAACAGGATACCTGAGGTTAAAATAAGTTTTCTGAAAAGAATTCCAAGATACCCAGGCTGCTATAAGCACAGGAGGTCCAGGGGTAATTGCCCTGTCTTAAGAAAGCCTCCTTAAGTCCTCCCATACATCCTACTCCTCCTCAGGAAAATCTTCAGGAGAAAGACTCATCTGTATCCCTCAGCAGCCTTCTGATAGCCACCACCACCTCTCACCTAATTCTTCCAATTTCATCCTGAGTCCTTTTTCTGCCACTCAGAAGGCAGAGGTTAGGAGCTCTTGTTCCTAAGGAAGATTTTATCTACCCAAATTCGAAATCTTTCCACCACCTCTCATGGACAGGCAATCTGTGGAATTCAGAAGAAACTTCCCTCAAATGGGTGGAGCCTGTAACCTGTTGTTTTGTGACTCATTGTGGTAGTTCAGGCACAGCAGGGCTCATTTTGGTTATCTAGGTCATTGTGTCCAGGCAGCCTTGGCCAGAAAAGTGGCACCTTTTTCCCTGCCAAGGTACGAGGGAGAAACACTCCACTGGCTGTGTCACCAGGTATCTTAAGGTGAACAAAAGGGAAGAAGTTAATTATCACACAACACATACTACACACCCATAAACACACACACACACACACACACACACACACACACACACCTCTGAAATTTTGAAGAATGTACTTCAGCAGCAAAAGGAGTGCAGAACTCTTTTTATGGATAAAAGATGGGAGTGATGCACATTGTTTCTTGACTCTGGCCCCCCTGAACCTCTCAGTGGTGGACATGGCTGCAATGTGGGGTGAAGGACTGCAGGACCGAGCTGACAAGGAACTGCGGATTGGCTGTGGGCAGCCCACAATTTTTCTTAATTAGCCATGGCATCTTGCCCATCATTGAAATAAATAACAGGTGTCCCCTAAGGACACCACATGAGAGACGCCATTTATCGCTGTTCTGAGAGGAAACTGACAACATGACGGGTGACACAGGAGAAATAATGAAGAAAAATGGTAGTGGGCAAGGAGAGCCCCATCAAGGGAGGCTTGTAGTCAGTACCCAAAGGGAAGCCCTGCCCAGAAACACCTGGGGCGAATAGCACCTCCCAGGTGGCCCTTTCCTCCAAGCACGATTTCCATCTTCCATGACTGCAAGGCAGGTACCATGTGGCAGCATTTCAGGGTCACTGGCAATCCCTCTTGTCCCACCATGGGTCACTGCGAATGTGTGTCAGAGCCCCTGAAATGCCACTTTGAGAGTTTCATTGTTTTAGATATCTCAAGTGCAGGCAACCCTAATTTGTCTGTGTGGATTATCTCTGCCAAATGTTACATTGTAGGCCACTGACCTGCCACCTGACATCCTTCTGGTCATTCTCCTGTTGGTTGCTAGATTCAGACTAAAGGCAAAGAGTGAGCCCTCTCCTGTCCCAATTTTATCTTCCAAACCACTTGTGCTCAAGCCATTCCTTTAGAAACAAAACAATCTAACTTTCTATTGTGGTTAATTCTGAATCATTTTTTACTGGATTAAGGATGCCCAAAGAGCTGGTAAAACATGATTTCTAGAGAGCAACACTGAGTAGACAGACTGAGTAAATATGTGCCCTCAGCAATGTGGGTGGGCACTATTCAACCCATTTTGAGTCCACATAGAATAAAACAGCAGAGGATAAGATAATTCACTCTGTTCTTGAGCTAGAAGCCCCATCTCCTCTAGCACTTAGCCAGTAGAGCTCTTAGTTCTCTAGCCATGAGACTCTTGGACTTATATCTATAGCTGCTTAGCTTCTTGGGCCTCAGATTCAGACTGAAGTTCACCACTAGATTTTCTGCATTCCCATTTATAGCGGGCATATCGTGGGATTTCTCAGCCTCCAAAATCCATTATATTATAATATTGGCTCTGTTTCTCTGGAGAAACCTATAATACATCAGTCCTCCCTGCAGTCTACGTTTTTAGCTACCACTATTACACACCTTTCTTCTTTGCAGCTGGCTTTTCCAAAATGTCTTCAATTGCTGACTTAGTCAACTTTCCATCACTGTGACAAAATACCTGGGAAAAACAATTTAAAGTAGGAAATATTTACCTTGGCTCTGAGTTTCAGAGATTTCAGCCAATTGTTGCATTACTCTGTTGTTTCTGGGTCTGTGAATGGCAGAGCATCATGGTGGAAGGATGTGGTGAAACAAAGCTGCTTGGCCTGGGAATATAGCTCAGTGCCTACCTAGCAAGTGTGAGGTCTTGAGTTCAATTCTCAGTTAAAAAAAAAAAAAAAGAAAGAAAGCAAGCAAGCAAGCTGCTCACTTCATGACCCCAAAGAAAGAGAGAGGAGAGAACACACAAGAGGATGAGGTTGGGAACCAGATACACTTCCCAAGGTCATGCCTGCACCAATACCCATTCCCTTCAACTAGACTCCACCACCTGTTTCTATTACCACCCAACAATACCATCAAATCATGATCTCATCAGTGGCTGAATCTTCTTGACAAAGTGATAAAGTGATCCAGTCACTTGCCCAAAGCCCATCAAGTAGCAGCCAAGACTTTTGCATGTGATTTTTGGAGGACATTTCAAATTCAAACCATAACATTTCCCATTAACTCTATGGCCAATACCAAAATCCCCTGAAACAGTCTTTCTGAAGCTATGAGTAACATTCTGAGACTAGAGCCAATGGACACTTTCAGCTGTTAGATTACTGATCATTTCTTGTAATTCTTGTAATTCTTTCCTCCTTTGGATTTGGAGAGGTTACTCTTCTCAGGTTCTCTTTCTGCTTCTCTAGCCATTCCTTCTCAGAATCCAAATAGCTCCTTTTTCACTGCCCATGGCACAAATGTTGGGGGTCTTACAGGCTCAAAATTCAGCTACCCCTTCTCATTCCACATGATGTCCCTAGACAGATTCATGGATTCGACTGTCTTATGTATCTTGAAGACTCCTAAGTCTGTGTCTGTCACTCAGATACTTCTCTTGATTTTCACTATCATATATATAATCATCTTCCTTGAGTTCTACTACTATGTATTTGATCTCTATGAGAAATCTCTCTGGGTAGATATTACAAGCATCTCACCTTGAACATGTCCAGAACTGAATTCCCATTGGTCTTTCTTTTACACTCAAATGCATGCACACACATGCACACTTGGTCAAATTTCTACTCAGAAATGGTACCATTACCCACTCTACTGAGGATCAGTGAAGACAGTCACACAGCTTTTACACTGTTTCATCTATTCTCTCATGCTTTGAGAGCAACTGGTCAAATCTTGCTGACCTTGAACAGGATCCAGAATCTCTGGTACATGCTTGCCTACCAACACAAAATTGAGCAAAGGCAAACTCAGGTCCAAGGAGTTATAAACACAAGAGATTAGATGAGGCCAAAAAGAAGGGATGGAGAAATGATGGTCTGTTCATGTACACCAAGACCCTTGCGATGGGAAGAGGGATATAGAGATGGGATCAACCATAAGGAAAAGACAAAAAAGAAGCAGACTCTCAGAGACCCCATCATTGATGAGTTTCAAGACAGCCATCTTAGCTGCAAGAAGCTTGGTAGAACAAAACAGGGGACCCCAAAATTATACAGTGGATAATACAAAATTATGCAGTAGATACATCAGAGCAGAAGTCTTGCCCAGTGGATTGAATAACAGAAGTGAGAGAAAGTGCTCTGAGTAGGAGACATCTTGGATTCTTAAGACTCATTCGAGCTCACTAAATACTGGGATCCAGAGAATACAAGAAAATACAGCTTGGTCCCATTCCTCATGAGAGGGGTATCCTAAAATCCCTAACTCAATTCAGGCACCTGAAAGGCTAGAGTGTGCCTAAGCCTGCAATTCATGCTCGTCTGTGGATCTCTTTGGGAGAGGGATGGAGAAGAAAAAACAAAAGCAGGAGAGTGAGTTAGGGAAGCTGATGCCCGTGCTCTACATGGTGGTTTGTTTGTATGCATCTTATACTGTGGCATTCAAGGGTCACTTCTCTGCAGTGATCTGGCCTATTCTATCCCTGGGCCCAGTTTGGTTTGGTGTTGCGTGACTGAGGAATGAGCAAACCAGGGTGGCTGGGGCATTTTCTATGGAGTAGCAACAGTAAGATGTTGTCCTACCAGAAGTGTTGGCCTTGGACTTATTGATGGGTCATTAAAGGCTTTCAAATATTTCAATGGAGTTCATTGAAGACAAGCATAGGAAAAAAATAGTCTGGGTGACATAATGCATGTGAACTGAGTGCCTGCTAAGTACAGATAAAATGTGGATTCTTGTGTGTTGACAGAGAATGGGTTTTGTATAGCAATGATGTTGTACTCTAGCCACCAAGCTTTTTTTTTTTTTTTTTTGATGGTAACATGATGAAAACTTTGCAGAAGTTAAGATGGGGTCACAGAGAAATAAGGAAGAAAAGAGAGGAGTAATACTTTATGTTTACTAAACTGCTACTGAATGTCAGGCTACTGACTAAGTGCTAGAGGAAAAGTCTCTGCAGGGAATTCACAGATTTAGGAACAAAATAGGACACACAATATAATAAACTAATATTACATACTCTAATACTATATAGCAGACATATGGATAGGTGTCATATTGATACCCGACATGGACTGAGCATTTACTATGTACCAGGTGCCCCATGACATACTCCATATATGATATATTTTTAAACTTCTAAACTCTATGAGCAAGACACTATTATTTCCATATTATAGATAAGAATGTTGAGGTGTCTGAAGGTCAAGTAGCTCAGATTCAAGTTAACGAGCCAAGATTCAAACTCATGGCATGGAGAGCTTGCTGCTTCCCTGGTTGAAATGAAAGTAGAGGAAAGCAGAACAGAGAATGAACAACTCTTCCCAAAGATCTCAGGGATGACTTCAAATATTGATAAGCTGGTAGGGGTGTGCAGGATAGGGGAGGAGGGGGCATTCTAAACAGACAGAGAGGCATGAACAAAGTGAACTACTCTTTGTTGAGAGAGCTAATAAGTACATATATTTCAACATATGCACACACACACATACACACACTCACTTGTATATGTACATGCAAACGCATATTTTCATACATTCTTGCACACACATACACTTATTCACACATACACTAATACACAGCAAGACCTATACATATACAGACATGCACGTACTCGCAACCTAAGGACACACAATTCACCTGGTCTGTGAGACATCTGCCTGAGAGTCGTGTTCATTCCCATTAAATTTCTCTCCTTTCCTGTCTTCAATTTCAATGGTGCTGTGATAGTGTCCCCTTCACACACAGGCTCTAAAAGCTGTACTATATGCTCAGTATGCACTACCCTCAATGCTCACAAGGAACCACTGAGGCAAGTATTGTGGTTTCATGGCACAGATGAGATTACAGGGCCACATAGATCATCAGTGACTTTAAAACCATATGAAGCTTCAATATTAAAATATAAAAGCCCCTGGAGCAGCTTTTTTTATCCCAGAAAGGAGTGGCTAAGCCCATGCAGTTTGAAAAGCAGTGAGCTGGAGCGGGGACACACCGTGATGACCCCACCGAGGCCCTTCTCCCTGCAGGACATGGAGCCTGCAAATGACTGTGGAATATAGGGAGCTACTGGGAAGAAGGTGAGCACTTCACATCCAGAGGTGGCAACTGCCATCATCACAGAAACTTGGAGTTCAAACTTATCTGAAAGGCTGAGAAAACTGAGGTGCAGGCCCAGGGTTAATGGGCTGGTGCCTAAAGACTCAGAGAAAATCAGTCCCTAGCCAAATTGCAGGTCAGTGTTCTTCCCACTGACCACACCGCCTCCCAACTCCAATGCTGATGCTCAGAAATCTTCACTATGCATTATTTTCATTAACTAATTGACTTGGGCAGATACGTAGGGTTGGGATAGTTGGCATGTACGAATTTGTTTTGTTTCTCTGCACAGGCTCCAGTTTCCAGGAAGACACAACGCTGGGCGAGAGCATGGTGGGACCTTAACAGATGGCCTCATTGAAGCCCAGAGAGATTAGCTGAAGCAAGAAGCTTAGAATAACATCTTGAAGACCAGATTCAAGATCTCCTTTGTCCCAGACCTAGTCCTGCCAGGTTAGTGTAATTCTGTCTTTCCATGTTATATCCTGAGAAGTTCACTCTTCCGTCTTCCTCCACTTTCTGTGTCTCAAATTCAGATCTGTATCTTTCTGAGTGGCTATTTTCCTCCTTACTGTATCCCTTTCTTGGTTTTCCCACTCCGTGCTGAACTGATTTATAGGCCAGAGTTGTCCCCTGGGCTGGGCAGAAAAATAGCAAGGAGACAGATTAATGATCCTCTCAGCATTGCTCAGGAGAATGTCGGCACAGGAGCGGGACTGTGGTGCAGCAGAAGTTGGAAAAGCCTGCATCCATCTCCTGTGTGCCATGCTGAACACAGGCAGACTCCCTCATGCCCCACCCCTGTGTTTGGGGCAGGAAGGAAAGATTTGGGATGGCTCCAACCACCTATTCCAACTACTGCTTTCCTTTTCTTAAAGTGTAATGGAAGGCCTGAAGGAGCCACAAAATGAGGGCAGGAAGCAGGGTTAGTACAGTGGGATTCTCTAGAGAATTCATACCCCAAAGTTGACTTTGATTAAAGTTTTCAGATTAAAAAAAAGAAAACAACAACAAAAAAACAACTGTTCTCCATTGTTCACCATTGGAAGCACAACACACTGTAAATCTATGCCCACAATCATACACATTTTTCACACATACATGCACTCAGCTTCTGCTATACACACATATTTACACTCGAAGCCATAGGTTCTGGGCCTTGGCCTCTCCTGACTTTAGCACATGGCCCAGTGTGTTGGAAGGTACTATAGTGGGAAAAGAAGACTCACAGAAAGCTCTGCAGCTCCAGGTCCTCAACACGCAGTCCCAACTCCCTCTAAAGCCCTGGTGGGCCAGGATGGCTTCACTCCTTCCTCCTGTTCTAATTATGACAGGCCCCAGGGGTCTCAAGCAAGGAAAGGGGAGGGCTTCATGAGGACTGCAAGTGGGAAAGGAGGGCAGAGAAGGGAGGGAGGGAGAGAAGGAGGCAGCTGAAACAGACACTTTGTTCTGGGGAGAAACAAGTACGTGGCCAGACATGTGGCCAACCATGTGGAGTTGTCACACACCCCTTCTTTGTTTCCTCAAAGGGGAGAAGCCACAGGATTTCCATGACCGCCTACTGTAGGACAGTGCGATGGGAAAGGGAAAGACCCTTCAGGTCTGAATGGCATTAGTAGTCTGATTTATCTGTGTACTATAATCAGGTTTAATGTCACTGATTGTCCTCTGTGAAGTGGGTTTTGTCATTATTTCTTGTAAAAGGAAGCCTGGGATTTCAGAACTACTTGAGCCAAGTCGTAGCCTATATGTCTTTTTGCCCCAACCCAGCACATTTTATAGCTCTGCTGTCTTAGAAAAGGCCTGGCTTCCCCTTCCATTCTTGGGGTTAGGATATATTAATAATAACCTCTCACATGTGAAAAAACAGAGATATACAAACCTAATTCACAAACATTTGATTTAATTCAACATTTTTTTTTAATTGAAGGCCCCAATACATGGCAGGCACTGTGCCAAGTGCTGGGGAAGAAGGGATGGAATAAATCCAATCCTGACCTCACAGAGCTAATGGTCAAGTAGAGAAGGTTGAACAGAGGGTGAAAAGGCCTTGTTATTTCATGCATGATTCTAAGAACCATGTTAGGAAAAGGACCACGGAAAGGAGGAAACCCTCCTGCTTACTTGTCAGCTAAAAGAATTGATAATTCTAGTGCTGGGGAATTCTCCATGACATCTACTTCCGTCTTCCTCAGCAGCTCCTAACTAATCCAGTTCCCCAAGCCTCTTCTCCTCCCCAAGACCTAGAATTTCGTTAAAATGTCAGATCCTCTCCAGATGGTAGGATTTCTTCTCTTCCAGGATCTGTTTTGTTGTGGTCACGAAGACTGCCTGACCGAGGATTTGGAAATAGCAACTATTCAAATTATGTTAAATGTGATTAAAGAAAGTGTCATGGCCTTTCACATGCCCCTTTCACTTAATTCTTGCCTTGCAACCCTTGCTTGAGCTGACAAGCATAATAGATCTATTTGATGCTTCTTGTGCTAAAATAAAATGTCTAGTCAAAAGTGCTTAGAATCCCTCTAGGCTGGAGTTGGCTAATGATGTCATTACTCCACAGGACTGGGCGTTATTTTTAGGATGTCCATTTCCTTCCACATTAAGGCTCATTAGGATTTTTGTCCCTGTGTAACAATAGAGGTCACATAGAGAGAGGAGGCCTGGCTTTGGCCTGGGCAGCCCACCCACCCTTTCTGGACAACTGAAGTCTAAGTAAGGCCATTTGAACATGAAGGAAGTGAACAGTGGGAGATCAGACAAAGGTCAAGGGCTGCCTGGGCTGGACTTGTGTCAATACAGCTGGCTTGTTGATATGACAATGACCAGTTTTATACCATCCATGCCCCGTTTACCTCTCATCCCTTCATACCTCTCAACTATGAGCCAGTTTAAGACACTTCCAGCTGGCTCAAATCATAAGGCAAAATGGCCTTGCAAATATTCTATCACTCATGAGACACATTCTCTGGACTCCTAGGTAAGGTAATCTTTACTATACTGGGAACAACTTGAATCTGTTTTTGTTTTTGTTGTTGTTGTTGTTATATAACAGCATATGCTTTGCCATCTGCTGGATCTAGGATCAAATTCTAGGGTTGATATTTACTGGATGCATGACCTGGAATAAGTCTCTTAATATTTCTGAGCCTTATTTCCCTCCTCACTAAAAGAAAAACAGTAATATCAACCATATAAGTTTGTTAGAAAACAAATATGAAAAGATACATAAAATACTTAGTGACCCTGGCACAAGGAAAACAACTATTAAATGCAACTTTTATTACATATCATCATCTCTATTATTGTTATCATAATCAGTGAGGCACAATTTTGAAATCCAAAAAGCTCTGAATTACTAAGATTTTTCATAACTCATTTGGCAGCAAAATCTGACCTGACCTGAAATTCTTTGTAGACATGATTTATTCCCACTGAAGATGAATATTTGCTGCAGAAATCTGAATGTTTTTGCTTACAAGGTGAGGCATTATATTCTGCTGGGGTTGTTACATAATATACAGTAACTACATCCTATTACATTTCTAGAATCTGAGAAATTTTAAGTTCTTATACTTGTCCGGCATCTAGGGGGTTTGACTGTCAATTGTGCTCAGCATTCCCCTTTAGGTCAGACAAACCTGACTATGTGGCACCTAACCTACCATTCTTCCTTCCCACCTAGGAAAATAAAAATGTTTGTCTCCTATTGGCTAGGAAGCAGTTATCCATTTCTTGACAAATCCCATTTACCTCCCAGGCAGCAAAATCATCCCATTTTGCCACCCAGAGACCTAATATGTTACTAAACCTAGATCATTGATTATGGCAAATGAAGACAGAAAGGTCAATAAAGCAGCCTAGGGTCATAGTCTCTCTGAGAATATTACTCTTCTTTATAAGTAACACTTTCAGTTACTGAGCACCTACCGTGTGCCATGCTCTTTAGACACACCTTAAACTTCACGGCAATCATGAAAAAGGTATTTTAACCACCTGATAGATCTGTAAGTGATAAGAATTCAAATAAATTCCAATCTGATCTCAAAACAATTGCTTTTCTTTCTATAGCACTGCTTGCTGACTCTAATAAAACCATAAAAATGGAACAAAGACAGAAACCAAATTTCGAATTCGCTTTAGTTCTATTGAGTGTATGATATTATTTATTTTAAGACCCAGGCCCTACCTAAGGATCAGTTTGCAAATCTGGGAAACGGCAGCTTTGTTGGATGCCAGAGAATTTCCAACTGCTCCTGTTTTCAGAAACTGACCTTGATTTATGTTATGCAGCCCCCTCTCCCTTTAATCTTTCCTCAATTTCTTGGACTTGTGGGAGGCGTTTTAGGACTGTGGCCTTTGGTGCAGTGGGAAGGTATTTTTGTTTTGTGCTTGAAAGTCTGACTTGATCTGATAAGATCTTCTAAGCATGGACGTCAAGAAAAAAGACCTGGTCACCTTGGCCTTGAACCCACTGGTGAGCATTCAGAGTTATGCTCCTCCAGCACACAGTGTGCTAAGCCAAGCACAAGGCTCCATCCATGACAACCTGCCTTCCCTGGAGCCAAAAGTAAAAATCAAAGGCAGCAAAAAAGATTAAAAAGCAAGTGTCCAAACCCAGAGAGAGCAACTTACCCTCCCTCTCGACACCTGATGAGACAAAGATCGTAAAGTACAGGTGTCGTGCAGCCCGCAGATTAATCTACAGTATGCAGAAGTGGTCAGAGTCCTCCTTTCTCCCATAATAGGATGCCCAGGACATCTCACAATGAATGCTTCAGTCAAGATAGCAGGAACTCGGCCTGGCTGGCAGTGCATTGTTTATCAGCTACCTAGGGTTCTGGATTATGAAAAGATGTCTGAAAGGGACTTTGTTATCTCATTGTACTTCTGCAAGTCATCACTCCATTCTGCCAGCAGCACTGCTCCTCTTAGAATTCCCAACTTTTGATTTGAGGATGTGATTTCTCCTTAGACTGACAATAGCAAGCCTGAAACCCAAGGGCAGTAGCTGGGTCTATGGTAGCCTGCAAAATGTAGGTGCAACTGGGACTTCTGATAGGCCCCAGTGAATTCCAGGAAGCCTGCCAGGTGACATGGCTGTCAGTGATCCATGAGGTCACCAAGGTATGAATCAATGTTGGTGGCATCCGTGGTTGCATCCATAATATAGATGATTCAGGCAGCATGTCACAGGCCAATGAGAAAGTGACTTGTCTTGGAGGTTTTTCCTTTTCCTTTTTTTTAAAAATCCCAGTAGCAGAGAAAGCAATCATCCAAGAAATAGAGATTGTGAAACAAAGAACCCTATCTAGGTAGGACATTCTTGCAGTTTTGAAATGTGGCCAGGGAAGTGGTTTAAATTCTGACCATTATGACCCAAATTATAAAGAAATTCTCATCTCTTTCTTGGCCATATATATCTAAGGCCATTCCCCTGTTTTACTTTCTCGGTAGCTACTTAAACACAAGCTAAAGATTAAAGCTGGAAGAGACTTTATAGATTGCCCTAATAGTTACATTTTACAGATGGAGAAACTGAGGACCAAAGAAAAGAAGTGAATTTCTAAGATCACAGAGCACACCATGAGAAAGCAGAATGGAAGTCATCTCTCCTGATTTCTGGGTTAGTGATTTCCTTACCACCCTCCACTCAGAAGCAAAGATTCTCAAACCCTGCAAAAGAAACGTGTATGTAAGAGGATATTGTAACTTCAAGTGAAAAATTGTTCTAGAGTACTATAGGCAACAGATGATGACTGCTGACTTGAGTATACATTGATAACTCAATGCTAACAAAATCAAGTGCCATGCAGTAAATGAATACGATGATAACAGACACATCTACATAATATATTTTTCATGAGCAAATGAGAGGATATGAAATATATATTATGGAAGATGGTGTTAACATCACATTTATTTATTCTGCAGCAATCCGATTCTTTTAGCATTTCAGTTTCTCTGTGACTGAAGTTATGATTTTCTGAAGCTTGAAGTTGTCTCCAAACTTTTCATAAATGCAATTGGGGGTCTGTTACTCACCCCCTTTTCCCCTCACACACACACACACATGCACACATGCACTCGCACACGCACACACTGGAGGAGGACTTTAAAAGGCAAGTCTGTGTATTTAACACAGTGGTGAACCGATAAAGAATTTACCACTGTGTACTGTCATTTGGTTCCTACCTGGGTGCTGTTTCATTTTGGTATCTTTCCCAAAGGACATCCTCTCCTTGCCTGTCATGACTTTAGTCACAACTGCAAGTCACTCAACATTAGACAGCACAACTCAGTACTGAAAACCAGAGAATTTCTCAGGGGCCCCACATACCGCTCCACATGTTGGGAGGAGAAGCCATCCTCCATTTTTCTGCTGAAATCTTTGGCAGTGGTGGCGGCAGCTCCCTCCTAGGATGTCCCTCTCCATGTCTAGCACCTAGAAAAGCAAAGTTAGACTGACAACAACACTAACAAAGATTAATTCCTGTGTCTGATGAGAGTTAATTTCTCTGATTAGAAAACTCTCAGAAATGTGCAGTGACTAAATCTTGACTGGAAATATTCAAATGG